>WBNH01010440.1:420972-511846 GCA_013401255.1 Urocolius indicus | reverse complement strand
GGGGGGGAGGGTGGGGGGTGCGTGTGCCTGGGGGGGCAGCGGCAGCTCTGCGGGGGAGGCGGCGAGCCCGGGCGCAGGTAGCCTGTGCGGAGCTACCGAGGACCATCTACCTCATTCCGGCCCTTCCCCGCCACCCACCAGCGCACCAAACCACGCGTGGGAGCTGGGGAGTGCTTGGGCGAGCGGCGGAGCGCAGCGCGGTGCGAGTGGGGCCGCCGGGATGCTCCGCGTGGGTGCGGGAAGGGGGACAGCAGGGCTGCCGGGCAGCTCTCAGCGCTTCCCAGCCCGCTGGAGTCACCCGTTAAAAAAAGTTGATGTAAATGTTGTAATTTCAGGCGCTTTTCCAGCACTTTTAATACAGTTTGGCCGCCCGAAGGTCTCTGCTCCGCGAGGCGAGGGCTCGGCCGTCCACACGCAAAGCCCGCCTCGTTTAACGAGTTGTCTAACGCTCACCCCATCTGGTTCTTCTTTATGATGGGGAGCTTTGCTTTTAACTGCTGCCGTATCGGAGCTTCCTCCCCCCCCCCCCATTTATTTATTTATTTAAAAAGAGGGAATCAACAACAAAACTTCGCCTGCTTTCGCGTCCTGTTTTAAAAGTTGCTGATGTCTTTATTTTCCCTGACACATCTGGGCAAGTCTCATTTGATATCCATGGCGATGGCAAGGCACATACCCAAATGGAAATAACCAAAACCGGTCAGCCGAAAAACAAACAAACAAACAAACAAACAAACACCTCAGATGAGATGTTGCATAAGTTGCGTGACGTAAAAAGTAGACGCTTATTTACTCTTTATTTGTAGAGGGGAAAAAGAAAAAGAGGAGCGTGGAAAAGGGGAAGCGAAAGATGTCTCTGGATCATCATCAGCTTTTCTATAAACCTCACCAGTAACAGCAGCAACCTGCATTTGATTAGCTGGTATTAAAATGTATAATCCAGCGCCCACAATTTGAAAACAAAGCTGTTAAATCTCCAGGTTGCCATCTCTGCTTTGCTGCTAATTATGGAAAAAAAAAAAAACCCTCTCACATCCTCCACCAAATCCATCAGGTTTCCCTTGCTTTTCCCTTACTGTTCTCGCTGTGCAGCGCTGCAGGGCTGCTTCTACTCCTGCTCCTTCTACCCCTTCTCCTGCTTCTACCCCTTCCCCTGCTCCTTCTGCCCCACCTCCTGCCCCTATCCCTGTTTCCTCTCCTTGCTCCGCAGGCGAGATCCGATCGTCTGTAAAGTTTCTGCTTTGGGCTGAGCGTATTGGCTGTCGCTGCAGCAGCAGCAGCAGCACTTTCTCCCCCCAACAGATGCATTGCGTTAAACAATCCTTGGGTCACAATCCGCTCATAAAGGAAATCAAATTGAAAAAGATGAGGGTTTTTTTTTTGTGTGTGTGTTTCGCAAAGCTGTTTCTTCCCCTTCCTCCGCCTTCCCCCTCCCTTCCCGAACAGCGTCTCGGGTCTCGGTTTCAGAGCAAGTGGAAGGAGGGTTGGAAGCGACCTTCGCAATTTTGTCGCTGGAGAGGAAAAGTTTTTATCTTTTCAGTTCTTTCTGTCTGGGTTGGGAATTCAAAATACGTTTTAGCCTTCACTTTCTTCTGTGGAAAACGGCGTCGATCGGGACCAGGCGCGCTTCTTGTATCACTTCGCTTCTATTGCTTCGTGCGTGGAAGAGAAATCGCCCCGACTGCGCGAATGTCACCAGTGGCTAAGGAAGCTTTTTCCTCTCAATGAAGGGAGAGTACCTGCAGCGTGCATCTGCTTGACCTCAGTGGAAAACTGTGAAAAAAAAAGGTTTTGAGGCTTCACCCCCCTCCCCCCCCAGAAAAGTAAAACCCAAAAGTCCAGGAGAACACGGAGAACAGCTCGGGAATTTTTGAAATGTCCAGCTGTAAAAATAAGGGGAAAGACACGCCGGAGCCTTTCTCCCTGGCACGCTTTGGGGAGGCGGCTGGTGAGGAGCGGGGTGCGGGCAGCACCGCACCTGCGCAGCCAGGCCGGGCCTCTGGCCCCCGGGACGCTGTTGCCTTTCCCTCCGGGTGGGTTCGTGCCCGCCTGCTGAAGCGTATCCCTGAATAACCCCCCAGCCGCCGGCCCGGGGCAGCCCCCGCCACCCAGCAGCCTCGTAAAGAGACAGAAGGCGATCAGATTAGGGGAACACACGTGAAGAAGGAGGCACTTGTTACTTTTACACTTTATCACCACTTCTTTTTTACGGGCAATTTAGGGCAGCCAAGGTAGATCCAGATCCCTCCAACCATCTGAGATAGTAAAATAACACTTTCCTAAGTTTCAGCAGGTTTTCCTGCGCCTGTAATTTGCCCCAGTCTAGTGCCGAAAAGGTTTGATTGCAAAACAGAGCCGGCAAGTTTATTTGCTTGTTTAAGACTCTGTCCGGGAATCTGTTTTCGAGCCGGGGAAACCTTTGCCGTGCCGGGCTGCCGTCTCTCTCGGCGGGGCTGTTTACTTGCCGTGGCGTTGCCGTTCCCTCCGCCTCGGCACGCCGTCACTGCCCCCGCGCACCGCCCACCCGGCACGCCACGGCACGGCACGGCACGGCACGGCCCGGCCCGGCACGGCACGGCACGGCACGGCACGGCACGGCACGGCCCGGCACGGCACGGCACGGCACGGCACGGCACGGCCCGGGCACCGGCTGCGCTGGGCTCGGCTCTGTCCCCGGGTGGCTGCCCTGGGGCGCTGCGGCCCGAGCCGGGCTATCCCGGTCTGTGCCGGGCGTATTGCATTAGGCACTTCATTAACTCTTCTCGGGGTGGAGAGAGCGCGTCCGGCTTTTTGCTCCCTTTATGCCTTTTCGCTCCCTTTCTGTCTTTTCGTCTTTCTCTCTCTCTCTCTCCTGTATTTCTCTCTCGCTCTCTTTCTTTCTCTGGCTTCTTTCTCCTCCCCTCCATCTCTTTCTTGCTTTCTCCTTTTCTCTTTCTCTCCCTCCCTCTTTCCCCTCCCTTCTCTTTCTCCATTTATTTCTTTCATTCTCTCATTCCTTTTATTTCTTCCCCCTGCCTCTCTCTCCCTCAAGGTTTTTTTACTGCAGTCCCACAGTCATCACTGAATTTGGGACCAACTCTGTGGTGCTGCAGGCTGCGATCCCGGCTGGGGCTCAGCCTGGGGCCGAGCTCCGCGGTGCCTCCTGGCTGCTCCCCGGCCACACCGGGCCGGCTGCGGTGCAGGGCGAGGAAACGATGCAAAGCAAAAGGACGATCCAAAAGGAGAGCTCGTTATTAATACAGCCCTGCTTGTAAATGAAAAATGTAACCCTTGTTAATTAACGCTGTTTACATGGGGGTACAAGAAACTTAAGAAATGTTTCTACAAAGGGGAAGGAACTGTTTACAAAACTCTTTCAGAAGTGTGACATATTGCTGCAGTTCCAGCACTAAAAAGCCAAACACACTTACACGGCTTTGAAGTTGGCTGGCTGAGGCAACATTATTTGACTCGGATTTAGATATTGCTTGTGGGTATAACTAATGGCTTTTACCTAGTTAGTGGGCTGGGAGGGGCGAGGGCCGGGGCGCCGTGGCCATTGGGTCCCTCTGGAGAGCTGGGGCTGGCTCCCTGCCAGCTCTGTACAATGTCAACATTGAATATTTGAATTCCCAGACTCTATTTAACAACTTTCTAAATAAATAAACTCATTGTGTGTCTGTGTTTAAAATTATTTCACCTCTTTCATGAAAGCTACAGCATCTTATTACACCAACCTCTCAGGCTGCTTTTCCCCCTTTTCTTTCCAAACAAACGCAGCTAAACGCAGGGATTTTTTTTTACCGTTTCATCTCTGTCCCTCTCTCCCCCTTTCCCTTTCTGTCTGTCTTTTCTTGAAGCAAGAGTGGAGGCTGCTTGGGCATCCCATGATGTCCTTAGTGAGATATCTCTGGCTACCCTGCTATCTAATCATAACTAAACCCAAAGCCACGTTCACCAAGTCGGTTAAATATTAATCAGTTCTAAAAGGAGGCCCGTGTGAGTGCCATTGCTGCAGCAGTGCCCTCTACATACTCAATCAATTTGGCTGCTGTACCGTCGGCGGGCTCCAGGGACAGCTTTCATTGTTGTTGCCATAAATGGCTATTAGTGTTCATATTCACCTATTCACCTAGTTATTTAAGTGCACGTAAGTGTGTATGTGTCTGTGCTTACTGTATGTGTGTGCATTCAGAACACACCCTTCTGCTCAGACTGCAGAAAGATATATGTGTGTGTGTATATATATCCATAAAATACCTGTATATGTCTGTGCACATGCAGAAAGAAAAGCAGATAAATGTCTTTGATATCTGCAATTACAATTAATGCATGTGCTGGTTTAGAGAGGGACTGTGGGATGTGCAGGCTTCTGAGTCACCTGCAGCCTGTGCACTGGTCTGTACATCCACACAGGTTCTGAAGTGTTGTGGATGCATATATGGAAAACAAGGAGAGCTGATATACAGGAGCTGATATACAAGGATGCTTCCCAAATGCACTGTGTACTTCTGTTATGGGAGGATTCACTGTGAGATATTTATTGACTTCAAGTGTCAGTAAAGGAGCCTCGCTATCCTGGTGAGCACAGCTCTCTGATAAAGTCATCTGAGCTCCTGAAGAAGAAAGTGGAATGAATTTTCTACCAGGAGAGGTCTTTGGAATGGGAGGATAAAGTGATGCATCGGAGGTTGTTCAGGTCTAGGGTGGATGAGGAAAGGGCAGAAGCATATGGAGTTTTATAAACCTGAGGTAGTGAAGCCTTGTCCACAGATACTGCCTTGCTTTGCAGTAAACCACTTGCTGAAGAGATGCACTTCAACTTTGGAAAGGCTTGTTCAGACACTTTGATTTCCAATCAAGAATTCATGATATTTGTTTATTTAGGTTTTCTGTCATCTCTGAATCAACTCGCTGCTTTTTTTTTGCTGCCATTTAATACAATCACTTTTACATCATTTCAGTTGAGTTAGGCAAGGAGTGGCTCATGAAGAGCAGAAACAGGTTTAATCCCAAGATACAAGTGTTGTATTATCCAGTTGACAGATTTAGAATGGGACAAATCCGGATTGGAAGTACAGTTTATATTTTGAGTAGTGAAGGTATTTAACCAGTAAAATAATTTACTGAGAGCTGGGTGGTTCAACATCACTGGAATTTCTTTGTCTTAATTAAGGTTGGCTGCTTTTCTAAAAAGATATGAGCTAATCCAAACAGGAATTAATGCAGGGAATTCCTGTAGCCTGTATTACACAGAGGGACAGACCAGACCATTTTTCCTGGTTTTATAATCTATGTGTCTAGTTAAAGCAGTGCTGTTCCACATGGAGATGTGAGCTCAAAGCTGGGATCACAGGAACACCCTGAATAACTACATGGCCATTAGAAAAGTCATTTTCAGCTCAGACAATGCAAAACCAACGTCTGGCTCAAAGACTTTCCCAAACTTACCACTCCTTACCTGTATCACAGACATCCCAGATGCTGTGCTGGGCTCAGAGATGCCCCATCCCTGTATTTTAGGGCAAAAGTTAAGATTAGTTCTGCAAAATGGGAAAGAGGAGGTTAGGATACAGAGAAGGGGGTCTGGGGTTACAGGGGTTAGTTTATTTCTCACTATTGGCTTTCTGGTACGTTACTGCCACATTGATGTGCAATTAGTTGCTGCTGCAGTTCTTAATACCCAGACCAGGAACCAGCCCTGACATGTATAGCTGATGATATGGACCAATAAGCACCAGAAAGCACCTCCAGGCCCTCTTTGCTGCAGTGGCTGTTGGAGAGATGTGTTTCCTTAGCAGATAAACTTAGCTAAGAAACAGCAAGGTGGGGAAGGGGACGGAGAAGCTAAGGAGAAGTGGATGTTGTTGTCCCCAGGATTCTGACTCTTTGCATTGCCATTTTAAATTAAAAAAAAATATAATCAAACGTGCAGGGTGCAAAGCAAACCTGTCAGATCATTCATTTACTTTATGTTCCTTTTGTTTGCATTTGCAAGCTATAGCAAGGCATTGCCTTCTCCGGTGTTGCTGGAAGAAAAGGCAGCCACAGAACCGTGTGGGAGGAGGGAAGCTAGCCTGCAAGGAATATTGTATTTGGTGCTAAATATGTAACAAAGGGAAAGAAATGTGAGCTAATCCAGAAAGAGAAGTTTGGAAGTGAAATACAATTATTTTTATATCAGGGTTTAATATTGTGGTCTGCTTCAGTGAAGCATTATCTTTTAAAACTAGGATATATGCAGCGACATAAAACCTTGCTACCTTAAGGGAATGTCCAAGTTTGATCTGCAAAATAAAGGAAATTCAAAGTTAAAGCTGAAATGTACCACATGGCCTGCAAGTCTCTGAAACAACAGGAGGCAAGGAAGTAGCTAAAGGTAGGGGCTGCACTTTAAAACGAGTCCAGCCACTACAAAGCTGCCAGCACTCCTTACAGATAGACAGCACGGTTCGAGCTGGGATTTGTACTGACTAGAGAGAGGCTGGATCGACAAGAACTGCCACGATCTTGAGTCTTTTGGGAAACGTTGGCTGATCTAGGATGAGCACGAGGGTTTCATGGTGGAAGGATTGTAGGTCTGGGCTTAATTCACGAAAGAAAAACACTTTGTCCCTTTTGGTACCAACAGCTTTTGTTTAGAAAATCTTATATCGGAGGAAAAATTTGGTTTGGAAAAGAGATCTACCCAAGTGACAGCTTTATTCCTTTCTTAAAGAATTGCTCATGTCTGAATGGGTGCAATACTTTTTTTTTTCTTTCCCTGTTTAAACTCTAAACTAAATTTAAATTGCCTGTAAAGTAATCTGCAGAATGGAAACTGCCACACAACCGTAGCCCTTGCTCCCTGACCCAAACCCATATTCTGTTGCAAAGCAGCGCGCTGCTCTGCTTCGTGATTACAGTAAGTTAGAAACCAGAAGAGCAAGACTTTTATGAATAGGTTATTTTTGGCAATTGCATCACCAATTATGTATAAAATTTCAAATAATATGAGTTCTGCCAGTTTGATCTCTGAGAGGACCTTAGAAAACGAAAGCTTTGAGGCTGTCGTAACATCATACTATTTTGTCTATTAGATATCATTAGATTACCGGAACACTGAGACCTTCGTATCAACTGATCTAACAAAAATCTCCCAGGTGGCTTAAATTAAAAAAATTAGCCATAAATATATTCTGTATAATGCAATTTATTAGGGATGTTTATTGTGTGCAGTGGGAAAATGTTTGGTTTCGGATGATCTTACTGTGTAACTTGTGCCCTACTGAAACTGTTTATACTATGGCAGCCTGCAAAGACACTGGTCTAATGCTGAGACAGGCTGAGCTACGTGTCCCAAAGCCACAGCAAGGCAGAGCCTTTCCCCTGAAAAGCCAAAGGGGCAACAGCATAGGACGTGTGACAAAAGAAATTGGTGGTGGGGAAAGAGATGAATGGTAGAAAAAACTAGAAGATGGTTCTGAACAATGTTGTTTATGAGGGAAAACGATATTAAAGTGACACCAGGTCCCATCAGGTCTTGTTTTACAGGGATGGGGGCTCAAGCTGTGCTGAGCTGTGCCCAAGGGATGTTTTGCTTCCTGCATCACATATTTTAGTAAGCCTCCTCTTTTTTCGCCTGGGTTTGGCGAGCCAGGCTCTGTACTCACATCCATCCCATGACTCCAGATTTGCCCTGCTGCAACAGAGAGCAGGGTCTGACTAGGCTGGAAGGGCCTAAGGATCCCTGTGATGGACACATCCATCCTCTGCTGGGATGCTGCGACAGGGAGATGATGGCTTCAGGAAAACATCTGCCCTGTCTTCTGTACTTTTGCACAAAGTCCACATGCTGGCAAGGGTGAAATCATTCCTCAGCTTAAAAAAAACAACCTTCAAAACCCTCTCCTCCCAAGCTCCTTCACACATGTATTAACACCAAACTGGCAAAGCCAATGGAAAAGGATTTTGCATTTTGGCAGCAGAGGTGGCTCAGTGCTTGCTGTGGGCCTGATCCCAAACCCACTGGAGCTGAAGGAGCTTGTACTGACTTCAATGGGCTTTAGCTCAGGTCTGGCTGGGGAGAATCTGCTTCCCTCTGACCTTAGAGGGAGTTTATCAGCAGCTTTTGCTCTGCAGTGAGCCTCAACATGTGATGTTGTAACAGATACCTGGACTTAACATCAGTGTAAGTGAATTAGGTTGGCCCTATAATCTGGCCTCATTTAAGAGCCATTTTAGCCCTTATGATGAAATATGAACGCTGCTGCTGGGGAGACTGTGGCTGACTTTACATACTCGTTTCCTGCTGTGCCCTATCCATTCCCTCTGCTCTCCATCTCTCCCGTGGGTAAAGGACTACTGGGGGCTGTGGCAAGTGCTTGGGGCTGTGGGGCAGGGGGGTGTCCAGCACCTCTGGCTTATGCTGAAAGGCTTTCTGTCCTGAGCACTGCAGTTCTTCAAATATCCCAAACTAGTCCTTTCTAAACAAATAGCTTTGCTGCTGAAAGTACCTGGTGCCTCTAGTAAGTACTTGCTTCATGCCTCCCGATTTCAGAAACAGAAAGTATGAGAGACAAGCACTGACCACCGGAAAACAATCACCCTAAACATGTCTAAAACATGGCACAGTGCTTATATTTTTGATTTAAAAACCATTTAACATTTCCAATGTTTGACAGAAAGATTAACCTCTCCCTCTTGAAAACTCTGGGATTTGAACTTACTGTGGCACGGTTTATTTACTTGCACATTGGTGAGGAATTAAGCAATGCTTTTGGTGAGTTTTAATCTTTCCCCATTGTCTTTGTGGCTCCATATAAAGGGAGAAAAAGAAACATGTTGTTTGAAAGAATTTTGAAGAGATGTTTCTATATTCCTTTTCTTTTAGGCTCTTGGTGTATTTTTGGCTGCAGGGACTGGCATGGAGCATTGGTCTAAGAATACACAACATACTGAAAAGCAAAGGGCTATCAGCTGTGTGTGAGCTAACAGCACTGCTTTATACTTCTGCTGTTTCCTTGTTACTGGGTTAGGATAATAATAGTTCATAGCAATAATGAGGACTTGTTAATTGTAAAATGTTGACAGCATTATACATTTGTCCTGCTTCTTTCAGTTTGTGTAGTAAGCAATATCTCAGTAGCCACTGGCTGCCTGCTTAAGTGCTATTGAGCACTCATGCTCTGCCTGAATAATTACTGGCCAGGAGTTTGTGGTACACGGTGTGATAGAAGACACCAGATCAAGCCAAGGGAACGAGAAATGAAGAAATGATGCACCAGGTCACTCCAGACAATGCAGATCAGAGAGATCTGAGGGAATAAAACCATGCAGTGTCTTTAATATCAGCAACTAGGCTCAGAATGAGAGAAAAGGTGAAATTATCTGTACTGAACCAATGCCCTGAGTGAGAACCAAGCCAAGACTGAGTCAGAAGGGGTGGCACAAAGTTAGACCCGGGATGGGAAGCAGCAAAGCTTCCCAAAGGATGCTTTCACCACACTGAAGCATCAGACATGGACCAAACCCAGAAGATTTATTTCCAACCTGCCATTATTATTTATTATGACTTGAATTAAAGCGGTGACTGCAGAACCCAGCCAGGACTGGGTGCCTGTTGTGTTGAGCTCTGTGCAAACACGGGCAGCCTGCACAGAGCTTAGGCCCTAAGAAATGCAGATTAAACTTTGGGCTTGCTGCCCTGTGCATGCAATTACAGCATCGTTGGAGGCAGTAATAAAACCCTGAGGAGAAATAGATGCTTTGTGGAAAATCCATGGAGTCGGGACTGCAGAGTGTTTGGCTTTCTGCGTGCACATGGGTGGATATGCTTCAGATTCAATCCCATTAGACCTCTCCCTCTGCCAGCAAATGCCCCCCTTGGCTTCATTTTAGGCGACCCTATTGTTTTTGGCCACAACCTTGGGTGATCAAACTGCATTAAGCTGAGTATCCTTGCAGCATCATCCACTTGCTTTCAAAGAAAACAGCTCTGAGATTTACTGGGAAGGAAGAGGGCAATACCAGCAGATAATCCAGCCCTATAAAATCCCCAGGTTGTGGTTCCAGCCCGTTTTCCACCTGAGCGCTGCGAGACGCATGTGAGCAGTGTGGCTGGCAAGTGCCAACTACCAAAAAGTCCCCTAAGCCTGTAAGGTTTATTAAGGTTCATTTTAAGTCTATGCCAATAAAAGGGTCCATGTAACCTCTGAGTGAGGCTTCGTAAACTCAGTTTTATGTTCGGATTATTTGGAGCCAGATCGTCATGGAGTTCACATAGAAAGACACCCCACGGAGCATCACAAACTGCAAAGAAAATATAGTGAAGAAAGAGAGGACTGATAATTTTATGGCTTTCCTTGAAACTGGGTGGTAAAATGGGCTTTATTTAGTGTTTTCCTAGCTTCCCATTGCAATTTTGTTACCAGTGCAATGGTTTTAGAGAGAATATTTTGTAAATAAGGAGGAATGTTAGAAGCCAAGATGTGTACAGCATGTGGACCTGCCACTGGAAGTGATGCCATGCAGTCCTGGTTCCCCAGATTGGGTTAGACTTCTGGGGAGGACATGGCAGCAGGACTCAGCTCTACTGTGAAAAGCTGTACATTGAGTTCAGCATGGCTGGGTAGCTCCTGGAAGGAATAGTGCTTTTAAAGGCAACTGAATAATTTGACCCAAGTCCAGAGATGAGCAACACACCCCTATTTTGGCAGGATAAAGCATTTCTAACTTGAAATACATTTAAGAGCCCTGATTTTTGTGGATGAGGTGATCATCACAACCTCAAGGCTCATTTTCCAAACCAGAGGCTATTAAAATCCCTTATCTCTTAGGCTTTTGGCCAAAATCGGTGTGTGTAAGTCTAGGTCCAGAGTTTCTTCGATGGAATTTACAAGATAAACCTGTGCTATGTTTGTTTTGTCCATGCATATTTGTTTTATACTCGGCAGGCTTCACCTTTTAAAAAAATCTGTTTTACAATGCAATAATTCACACCCACTTCTATTTAGCAAGTCATTTATAGAAGGAAGATTACATGAGGCTGGGTATTAGAGGGACTACTGCTGATACGTGCAACAACTCAAAATGTTGAGGGAAGTGATTATGGGTATGGGAGAAGATGCCATCTTGACCTTGGTGGTTTGTTTATTAGACACTAAATCACGGACATTTCTTCTTCCAGTTAGAACTGGTCTGAGGACTTAGATATAACCTTAAAAGCTCTTTCTGAGGTTTTAAATGGAATTAGGCCTCATCAGTGCTTAGTACCATTTATATTGCTTGAATGAGAAAAGGGACTGTAGAGATCACTGTTGGAAAGGAAGAAGTTGAGAAGAAACTAGAAAGAAAAGGAGTATTCATTCCTAAGTCTGTATTTCCTTTTCAAAAGGTGTCACAGAGCAGAAAGAACAAGAAAATATTTGGTGTCTTTTTACCCACTTTGTTTATGCACGTTGTATATCCAACAACCAGTAACCATCAAACTTGTCCTGCCAGTCTTCTGCATTTCACTGGATGGAAAGGGCTGTGTTTCTCTGTCAGCAGCAAAAGTTGCACTGGAAATGAGATGGAAGTGACCAGGGTAGGCCAGGGTGGTGAGGAGAGAGGACCACGAGATGGGACATACTTGATGGATTGCTGTCAGACCCTTGAGCAAAAGGAAGCAAACAAATCAGCTCTGCTGGCAGCTTTCTGTGCAGGAATATTAAAGTATTCCAGGACATCTGATTTAAGAGATGATCAGTGTTTTACAAATACTCAGTAGGCTCTGACTATGCTGTTCTCCATGGTTTCCTCTCCCCACTGCTATACCAGTTTTTCAGATAAATGCATATATGGATGATTTCAGCAAGCTAACGTGGCTAAATCACCTCCATGCATCCTGATCTCCTGCTTAGACTCCTGTTTCAGGTTCAGTGTGAACTGAGGTGCTGGGTTTACTCTTCAGGCCCACATATTTCCTCCGGGTTGCTGCTCTGCAGAAATAGCTGTGCTCTGTGGGTCGGTGAAGCTCCAGCTGAAGCCTGCGAGGGCTGGAGGGAGCAGTGTTGCTTTAGGCTCCCTGCCTGCGGAGTGACATATCAGAAGTAATAAGTCTGAGCCTGAGCTGATGTCTAACAGCGTTGGAAAGAGGGCTGGAAGGCTGAACTCCTGCAAAAATGAAAGCAAGGAATTTAACAGCAGTAAAAAAGAGGTTAAGGAAAGAACAAAAAGGAAAGGAAATAAAAGTGATATGAATGGCTAGAAAGTCATCTACATTCAAATATTGACCTCTGCTGTTGTACTTTGACACTGGACTGAGCTATTAGAAGCACAGTGTGGAACACAAGTTAGGTTAGAAGCAGGTACTTCATTTCAGAAACTATCTGGATAGTCTCAGAACAGAAAATACTTTAGCAAAATACATTTTCTGTGTGTTTGAATCTGCCAATAGCTTGAAGACGTACACTGCAGGAAGCTAACAGAAGAAAGTATGTTTTACTGGTGGAGTTTTCAGCCAGACTCTCTCACTCTTGGAGTTTCTTATCCCTTTCTTCTCCAAGATACCTTTCCACCGACTGTCAGAGGAGCAGGAGCAGACAGACCTCTCCCTGGCCGATCAGATGTAGCCTGCCCAGCCATACCTCCTGTCAGACACAGGAACCACACAGATAGCAATGGCTCAGGGTGGTTTTTTTTTTTCACTCTTAGCACACTAAAATAACAGCCTTAAAGCACACAGAGCTAAACTGGTGTAAAACTGGTGTGAGAGCAGAAGCTGCTTTGGCAGTGGATGGATTTGAGGAAGCTCTGCTGGCTGTTTTTGCTGGGATCCATCCAGGGTGGGGAGAAAGCAGATACAAAGCAATCTTCACTCTGTCAAGCTCTTCTCTAGCCTCTAAAGCTTAGAAGCAGAAATCATTTACAGTTCTTGAAAATAAGAGTTTTTTTCTCCCTGTTGTGTTTCTGGATGTTTCTAGGGATGGTGTTCCTCCACGAGCATCATTCGTTTCAGAGCACAGGACTGTGGTGAGACAGCCTGGGCTGTAATTTCTGGGAATATCTTTATAGGTTTGTTTTCATTTCATATCTGTATAACAACATTATTTTATCTATCCATCTCTCCCTCCACTTCCTGATATACAGAATTATCAAGACTACCCATCAGTCACTCTCATGGTCTCTAGTCCTCGGTGCCACGACCACTTTTTTCAGGATATCTTTTCAGTATCACAGCTCCACTGATCTTGGAGAGTTTTAAAATATTATACAAAGTCTTTGAGAAACTCTGTTGAGATGTGCAACACCAGCTGAAGAGAAGCAAAAGATTAGACTTGAGTTGTATCGTTACTGGCTTTCTAAGTGCTCAGGTGAGGAAAGGCTGTTAACTAAGTTATGGGTTGGGGTTTTTTTAAGGAGGAAGAAAAAAATAAAAAGCAGTGTGAAGAGCAGGACATCTGCTTTTATAATTATGCACTAACAAGCTGGGCCTGTGCACCACCTGATGTTGGCCTCTGAACCCAAACTGACCATGTCAGGTTTTCAGAGACTTGCCTGATATGTTCCTGCACCTTAAATATCAGACAGCCTGAGAGATGATGGGATGTGGTAGCAGATACAGGAGTAAAGGTCACTCCATACAAAGAACAAAGAGAATGAGGATGCCTCTTACTTCTCCTGAGCTTCACCTCCAGGCAGCTGGCCAGTGATCTGCTCAGCTGTGCTGCATCAAGATGAAATTAGGCCCTCTATTCTGAGTTTGTTTGCAGTGTCATTAGTGATGGTGAAAGCTGCCTCTGTGCTGGGGAGGTTTTGCTGTTCATCCCCTGGAAACTCTTGCTTGTGCTTTACACCCCACCTCAGGCAAGACTATGTGTTGTGGAGCTACCATCACAGGTACCACTCAGGTGAGGGTTGGGGCTGGAGGAAGATTTGCCTTTTGGGCTTTGGCACGGTGTGAGGCTGTGCTTCTTTGCTGTCTCAGTTTCCTCCACCACTGTCTGCAGTTGAAACTGGAGGTGTTTCTGTGTCCTTGGTGTATTTGTGTGCTATAACAGCGGTCTCAAGGTGTCATCCTGGAACTGCTATCAAGAAAGTGCTCCTGAAATTTGGTCAGAAGCTTCAACAAATGATCTTTTATTGAGAAATGCCTAATTGTTTTTTGTTCCTGCAAAGCTTTTACCTTTTAAACATTGTTTCTACTGGCATGGAAGTTTTGTGTTGGTCACAAAATCCCAAAGCAGTAGGAGGAAGACTTGTTTTTTCTCCTCCCTTGCATGTTTTTCAACTGATGTTGGAGATTAGCTTAGGTGTGAGACAAACCAGTCCGTTCCTAGCAGTCTTCCCTTTCCACAGCTCAAATGTTGTGGGACTAGATGTTGGATGCCATGTCTTGTTTTACTTTTTGTTGCAGTCTTGAGTGCCAGTGTGTCCATTGTTTCCTCTTCCAGGCCTATGATTCTGCCATATTCTCTGTACCTCCCTCAATGTACAGAAATATACAGAAAAAATGGAAAAGCTTGGCTACAGGTTTCAGTCACCATTAGACAGGTGAAGAAGGCAGCGTGTTTCTTTAGTTTCAAAGTGTCCTGACCAGTAGTGTGTGAGAAGGAAGATCACTTTGAGGATGCTCAGAAACTGCCTCTTGAAAGCTCCCAGTGTGCTGTGTGTGGGGAGAGCTTTGCCTGTTTTTTGCAGCAGTGGAGGTGATCAAGTAGTAACACCTTGTTGTGGTTTTGGTTAATAAGCAAGAAAAGATGTGCTAATCCTATCAGAGTGTCTGAGAAAACCAGCAAAGACAGGCTGTGCTGTCCCCCTGAGGCCTGGCTGACCATGATGGTGATGAGGTGTGCATGGGAGGCTGTTGCTGTCGAGGAGCATCCTCTGGAGAGGACAGGAATTGCTGAAAGGGCTCTCCAGCTTCTTGTGCTGCTCTCAGTGCTGGGCTGAGGGGATTTTCCATGTTGGTGCAAGTGTTTCCCATATTTATGAGAACCACAGTCTTTACAGAGCCAGCAGCCACCTCTGGTCTGAGCAATACCAGAAGCAGGAACCTGTTGATCTGTGCAGAGCAGGCTGGAGCTGCAGAGCGGGAGGTGATAATTTCTGTTCCTAATGATTTGAAGATGACTGTTTTTCTCTGTGTGAATGTGGAAGGAGACTTGCATGTCTGTTGTCCCAGGTGAACAAGCAGGTGATGCTGGAGGCTGGTGCATGCACGTGGGTAAAAGTATGTGTCGCTGTGGGCTCTTGCATCTCTTAGCTAGCTTATCCTTGGCTGGGGGTTCAGCACATGGCATCCATTTGTGGGACTGGTGAAGTCTGTGAAAAAGCTGCAAACTGATTTCTGACCTGGCTGAGGCATCTTTTGCCACTTAAAATGGTAAATCTGTGTTTACCCAGCACTAATAGACGTCACATAAATGAGTTCCCGTGATCTCTGCCGGTTTGCTAATGGCACTTGTTTGTAAGTGCTTTATGTTAACAGCTATTTGACGGTGCCCGTTAGTTTTTCCTAGGTTAATGTTATATAATAAAGTGAGAGCCAGCCAAAAGCAATAGTAATACGATAAACAAGAAATCCAAATGCTGGGTGAGAAATGTAATGGAGCGAAGGCTGAACTCTGGTGGGAGTTTGGTTTAATCTAAAGGTTAAAAAATGTTATAATTTGGGTTTAAGTAAATTGGCTCTTTAGTCCCAGAGGTCTTGCTCTTGTACTTCTTGTGCCTCCAAAGCTTCCACTAATGCCGATGGGAGTCTTGGGCGCACAAGAAATGTGGGTTCAGGTACTAAAGTTACAGATTGGCTTGGACCAAAACCCCTAATCCAAATACCTCCGGCTTTTGAAAGCATTTGCCAATTGGATTTGAATCTGGACACAAACATTGTGGCTTGAGCTCATCTGAGCTCACTTACATCTGTGTAAATCTGTAGTATGGCCCCGATCCAGCAAAGCACGTAAATATGTGCTTAATTTGACTTCAAGGGGACTATTGTGCGCTTAAAGCTAAGCATGTGTTTAAGTGCTTTGCTGGACTCCAGTCGAAATGCATGGGAGTCAATGAAATGACACTAAATAGTGCAGTGTAAGTGAGATCTGAAATGAACCAAAATGTTTGTGTTTCTACCTGGAAATGAACACCCTGTTCATATCCTATGTACCCTGCATGCACTTTGTCTTTTCATCCATCTGCACATAATGTGTTCTTTACGGTAACCTGTCCGTTCAATACAGTAAAGAAGAAATATACTTTGCATTTTCCTGCTCTATTACTCATATTTCATGAAACGTGTTCTCATGCCAAGTGTCTGTTTATATATATTTATACATGTTGTTTCTTTATTGATATTGGCAAGATACAAGAAGAAAAAAAAACATTTTACAGTTAAAAACTTGTAAACAGTTTTATCCCTCATTTAAAACACTTTTTTTTAAAGAGTTTACCTGACATGGTCAAATCACTTCAACTTATTTCCAGTTTTGCCAGTTTGACCCATATGAAAGTAGCTTGTTGAAGATGGAGGTTTGTTTTTAGCTGCAGATACACACCTTAAACATGGTTCCAATTGAGTGACATGTGAAAGTGCCTTTGCACTTAACTACTAGACGCCACTTTTGTTCTTTAAATCCCACTTTTAGTGATTGCCACGCTGCATAAAGCTGTCAATGAATATTTTCAGATGAATACGTTGCTACAGGTTAAAAGATTGCGTGTTGCTTGTTGGCTGCTGCAGCTCATTGCAAAGCGAACACAAAAGGGTTAATTTGGCCCAGGCCTGCAAAGGTGGCAGAGGCATAGACTAGAATTGGGAATTAAACCCAAAACAAATACAAGAAGAAACAGCCCTTGTGCCTTCGTGGGACGACCACAACACAGACATAAAGAAGTGTAAGCTGTGAACGTCTGTAGGTTATTAATGAGGTAATAGAAGCAAAATTAGGTATCAGCAGGGTTTGGCTCTGTTTGAATAAAACTGAGATCTTTTATCTCGGAATGCTCTAGGAAAGACTCATAAGCTGTGATTTGGTGGTCTAGGCTGTGCCCTTCTTGGTTAAGGGAGTTGACTCATGCCGTTTAAACTCACCAGTGTTTTCCACTTAGGGCAACCAGATGTGGGATCAGATGCAGAGAATGGCTGGCTGGGAAAAGGTTTGCATGGCAGTTTATGAGGAAAAATGCTTTTGTGTGCTTACTTTTGAATCAAAAGGATACTGTGCACTTCAGCTTTCTGTGTCTGGAGAGTAGATTCTATTTCCTTGCAGAGCCAGTGTGGGCAATGCTAAAACCACTCTGTGTCCAACCCTGACTGCTGCAGAGTTGGAGACTGACTCCTCATTGATTGCTGTAGTTTGCCTCTGGATTTGCCTCAGTCTGGATGAGAGCAGAGCTTGGTCACAGACCTCTGACCAAGGCTCAGTATTTGTTCCTTTTAAGTATAAACTTTTCTCCAAAATAATGGAAAAAGTATTCCTTTTGTATCTTGGAGAGGCTGACAGCCAGATGATGCACTGTGTAAAGCAGTCTGCCCTGCCCTGAAACCTCCTCAGCCCTACTGTCACTGAAATAGGTGACAAAACTCACATCAACTTTAATGATGCAGAATCGACCCTAAACGGATAAAGTTTCCCTTTAAGAAAAATCACTAAGGGGTTCAATTACACCATAAATGTATTCAGTGGTTATGAAGTGATTCTGGTGAATGTACAGCCAAACCCTGAATTCCTTCTCAAGTAAGTATCTGGGTGAGGATTGATTACAAATCCTACTCGAAGTTACACCCGAATAACTCCCCCAGAGCTGATGGCATTCCTCCCTGTTTCCCTTGTGTGGGCTGCATGGGGAGGCTGAGCCCAGGGGTCCCAGTTGCATCTCACTTGCCTCAGATGGAAGGTGGGAGGGATAGAACCTGTCTCTGTGGATCCACAAAGCTTCTTGTGACCTGGAGTAGCACCTGTGGTGTGGTGGAAGCTGCACTGAGAGCAGTTTTGTCCCTTCAGCCCTTGAAGAGCTCTGGCATGATGTAATCCCAACCCCATAAGCTGCTGTGGGACCCTCGGGTTGAGAGATGCCCTATAAATCTTGGTCACTGCTTTTTGTTACCTGCCTGCTGTGTTACATGACTAATGACTTAAGGTAAAGAATGGGTACTGGAGAAAGGGGTAATTAACAAAAACATCCTTCTGTGTTTTCTGCTCAGCTTCCGTGACTGGCTTTTTCAAAAGCCAGGCAGATATGATTTGTAGCCTCCCTCTTTCACCAACGTGAAGGCAGGGCTGATCTGAAACCTGGCAATCCCTGAACGCTTCCCTAGTTTCCTGCTGTTGTGTTTGATGCAGCCAGGGCTGGTTTTCCAGAGGGTGACCGAACTCTGCCTTGACGTGATGTTTTTGTCCTGCAGTGAGGGTTTTTTCTCTGAACGTAGGGTTGCTCTGAGAGTGGCCTGGTGCAAGTGCATTAGCAAAGTGAGCCCGCTGTAAACTATTGCCACATGCAGCTGCCCCATCAATAGGTCAGGCTATTTGTCTGGTCCAGACAGAGTGTGTAGCTCTCCTGGCAGCATCCCTCACTTTGGCATGGGAAAACTTGTTTTGTTTAGCACTAGGGAAACAATGCACATCAATAGTAATGCTTGAACCTAAACACTCTCGTTGTCTTTACGCACAGGGTGCTGTGTTACTGGTTATTTTATGACAGTGGGGTTTTTCTCTACCCCCCAAAGGACTTGAGCTCCAGCCTGCAGAATAGCTACTGTCGAGTGGAAGCATTCCTGCTATTTTCCTCTCGATTCAGAGGAAGCAATGCACTTGTCGTGTTACCTTGGAGAATCGAAAGTGGTTTTCACTTCCCTTAATTAAGCCTCCTTTGGTGCTGGCCCCTCCAAGGTGGAGAGCAGAGCACACTCAGGAGCGCTGCTGCTGATTTGAATTCCTAAATTCCTCTCCTCAAAAACTTCAAAGGCAAATATATTGCTCTGTCTAAGAGGCACCAATTATGTAAACCCTGGGCCATTCAGAATGTTCCATAATTATTTATTTTCAACGAAAGAGGTTTGAACCCAAACTAGACAGAAAACTGGCATTTCTCCAGTTATTAGATTCTATTGAAAAAGGTATTAAACAATGGGCAGGGTAACATGGTAGATTAGTGTCCCTTCATCTTCCTGACCTGGGTATGTGTCAGAGCTGTACTGAGCTGACCAAAATTACTTTGATTTGATGACCATTAAAGGTCAGGAGCAGAGTGGGATCAGACGTCTCTGTTGCAGCTAAAGTACACAACATTATATATTGATAGTAATTAAGTTGTTTCATTTAATAAGCACCATCAGATTTAAAGGCATTGTTACAGTATCGGGGCTGGGAGGAGGAGAGAGGCAGCTGGGATATGAGCTGGGAGGGAGAGAGAAAGGGATCTGGAATGAGTGAAATATGTCCCTGGAGTAATTTTTTATTTTATAAACTGAATGCAAACCTGATGGAGAACTATGGAAATGAGCAGTCATTCTGGATACATACACGCACTCTCTCAATATGCCTCTATCGTGGGTAATGAAAAGTGCCTTCAGGGATAGGGTGGCCTTACCATTCATCAGTGCCATAGCCTTAAGTGGGTAATAACTAAGAGCTCCCATATCTAGTGTGTATATAAATTCTAGCTCCTCAGTATATTTGCTGCAGACTGTATTTAATTTATACAATTCCTTAGCTTTAAAGCTGTCAATTGATAACATTCAATCTGTGAGCCTGACTGATAAAAGGGAAGGGAAGAAGTGCTCTCTAGTGGCTACAGCAGGAGAAGGATGTGGAGGCCAAAGATCTGCATGGGAAGCAAAGTGGTGCTTCACCTGGGCTTTGCTACAAGGCCAGAAGACCCTCTTTTTCTTTTCTCTTTACCCCTTTGGGACACAAGCTGGTCCTTCTGCTTGGCAGATTTCACATGTACCTGCAGTCAGCAGACAACAATCTGCCATGAGGATGAAGATGGGTCTCTTGCCTCCAATGGTGATTGGAATGGCCTCCTCCTGTGCCTCTGACCCTCATGAGCTTGGGAGATGCAGACAGTTGTGGCTTCCACACATCCATATTCCAGAAATGCCTGTAGAATCACTCACTGTGTTTGGGAGAACTGGTGATGGAACTAACTGGTTTTTGGAAGGAACGAGACCGTAAGGAAGCCTCCAACACAGTGAACAAAAGAGGGTCTAGTGAGGGGGTCTGTGGAAATTAGTTGTCCTGAAGATGCACAAGTGGATGTTGAACTTGGCCAGAGTGTACAAATGCAAGAGCTGACTGCCTTTGGACACAGCAGTGATGGGAGATGCAGGTCTCCATGACTGAGTGATGTGCCAGTCACTCGAACGCTTTAGAGAGAGCCAAGCTCCCACACTTCAATATATTTGGGGAAGTTGAAGGAAAAATGGCCAAGCAGCTTGGAATTCAGCTGGTGGCTCCAATATTGCACACTTTTCACTGCATGAAACAAGCTGTTGTTAACAGAGAGCTTTGTTCTTCATCCACATTTCAAATGCCCTTGTGTTGGGGAAGGGCTGGTCTGGAGCTTGGCTCGGATTCCCTTCATTGTGAGATGTACTGGTTCCTCCTGACCCCAAGCTGTTGCTGGGCTGCTGAAGTTTCCCAGCACTTGGCTGTTCTGCTCAGGGCCTCTCGGGTGGCACAGCGACAGCACCTGGGTGGGTGGTTGTCATCACCACTGAGACTTGCAGCACTGAGGAGCCTTGTAGAGGTGCAGCTCCACGGGGACTGGTGATTCCCACTGCTGGCCTTGGTGCTGGGCCTGGTATGAGGCACAGCTGGTGCTTTGTTACCCTAGTTGGAGCTCTCTGGGCTGGAGGCAGCCAAATCACCATATGTTCTAGAGGTTAAGGCCCAGTGCTTGAGCAGAGATGTCATTGGGGACACAACATAGATGAAGGATGTGGCAGGGCAGATCTTCTGAAGAGTGGCCATCGGTTTCACCTGGTATACTGTTACACATCTTGCTTATAGAGGGACCAGGAGGTTAACCTGGCTTTCAAGAGGATTTCTTCCTTTATATGGGATTTTGTGAAACGTCATGCCTTACATGTGGAAGCTTTTAAAAAGTAATTTAATATATTGATTGGGAGGGAACAATGAGAGTGGACTGGATGGAGAATCTGTAGATGAGGTGTGCAGAGATCGTTTTTCTTGCGAGTCGTGTGGTGGGATGCTGGTGGGGGCTTGTGTCTGTTGGTTTGTGTAAGAGGAAATACCACTTGTCTGATGGTCAGGGTCAGTCAATTCATTGAAGGCTATCTTTGCAAACTAGCTTCCAAGATTCACCATAAACTCCAAATAGTGCCTTGAAAGGCAATTTGATAACGTTTGCTTTAATTCTGAGCTGCTGCACTTAAAGTCACCTGTTGCTCTGGATGCAGTCCATAATTAGGTTTAAGGGAAGAGGAGTAACCTATTAGTGGTGCCTGCAGCAGCAGGACAAATATTCTCACTATTGCTAAAATAGTTGGGCAGGATGCTTCACATCCAGATGGTGTTTCATAAGTTCAGCTGTAATTTTAAATGGCTGAAGCCTTGATGCTGCTGTTGAATGGGGCCATGGTGCACAGCTCCTCACACAGCTCATTGGCTTCGGGCAGCTGAGAGTGGAAATGACCTGGATCCGGCCAAGAGTCGTGTGGGACGAGCAGGAACAGTGGTGTGGGGCAGGTGTCCAGGAAGAGGATGCGAGGAGGAACGGGCACTGTGTTCCTGGAAAGCTGGTTGTGAGGAAGCGCTCCTGGCCACGGTCTCGGGCACAGTGTTTGTTTCAAGCATGGTAGCCTACAGGACAGGAGATGCACATCTAAATGGAAACCTGCTGGCCAGGCTGGGTTTGGGGCTGCCTTAGGCTCAGATTCAGGAATAAACAGTTTCATTTTTCACTTAGAAATGTCTCATCCATTTTCCCTGCTGGAGACACCCCCTTTCTCAGTGAAGCACAGAAGTTGGCTCTCCTGTCCGCTGTGTACTTCTACAAAACTCTTACTGCTCCCTAGCTCCGTGACCCAACCTCTTCCAGCAGTCTATTTTTCAATCCCTGCTGGGCACCTTATTTGAGCAAAATACCTCCATTAGAAAAGGGTCACAGCATAATCAATACACAAGCATAGAGTAGAGACAAATAAACTTGAAGCGGGCATCGTAATTAACCTGTTGGGAAGAGAGAAAAATGATTTAGCAATGATTGAACATTTGGCAAAGAAATTTTCAGCTGGCACTTGCTTTGCCCAAACTCTTTCAATGAGAGAAGAATCTCCTGAAAAATGACTTGCAATGGCCCAAATAGCAGTTCAGCACTTACCATAGCCCAAGATAGGAAACAAAAAGAAGGAACATTTGCCAAAGGAGGGCTGTGATGGAAATAAACCTGTTGAAAGCTAAACAAAGCCATGTACTGCCCCAGTACAAAAGAAGGAAGGAAGGTGATCACCATGAAATGCTGCTGTGAGACGTGAAACCCCTATACCCTTCTAAGAATAAGTCTTCCAGTATATGGGTCAGGAAGCAGCATGGCTTGGGCCTGGATGCCTAGCGAAAAACAAAGCGATTGTTGGGTGGTATGTTAATATAGCAGGTGCAGTTTTATTTAAACAAGAGGTAGCTATTGTTTTCTGGAAGTGTGGTGATTTACAGGCTCATAGCTTATCCTGGAGGATCAGGGTGTTAAGTCATGTGCCTGTATGTGTGTTTTAGCCCAGGGTGGCTGCTCTCCTATCTGCCTCTATGAGGCAGGAGGAGCTGAAGGGGAAGGGCTCTGTAAGCTCAGGGACATTAAATCAGGAGGATTTGTTGAGGGGTGATAAGTAAATTCCTCAATGTAGACACCTGGATTTGGGATGAAAGGGAGATGTGACCTCCACTATGTATGGTTTGAGGCTCTTGTGTAGGACCTCAGCTGATCTCAGTGGGGTTAATGCATGAGGATTTGTGGAAAGAACCTGACCTTATAAACACTGCTTGGCTGGCAAGCCCAAGGAGAGAACAGAAATTAACAAATGTCTTCATTCCTGACAATTACTTCAGCAAGGTACCTCCCTGGCTGAGCACAGAGGTGTCCAAAATGCAATACATGATTAGTGTATTGGCAAACACTGTGATCTAGCTTCTACCCTCTCCTTATTGAATTTGTCTTTCTGAGCTTCATCCTGAACAGATGGACAGCAGGAGAAGGCCCTTTTTCCATAGCAGAGACATTGAGCCTTCCTTCTTGGCTAGAGAATAATGTCTGGGCTCAGCTCTTTGGTTTTCAGTTTGCTATAGAGTGAGAACAGCTTCGTGGGGATACATGCAGTGGAAGCACTGTCAAGAATCATAGAATCATTTTGGTTGGTAAAGACCTTTAGGATTAAATGAAGCCAAAACCTGTGGTTAATCCACTTACTCAGATATCTCTGCAAATACTTCTGTTATGGAGTGAAAAACATCTTGTTTCACCCCCCTTTTAGCACTGAGCTTGAACATGATGGGAGTGTGATGTTGGTAACAGCAGACCTGCCCAGCTGGGTCTGCCCCGAGCAAGCAGACACTGCCCTGGCCAAACCCTTGGGGAAGTCCCAGCCAGGATACCGAAAGGTTACACTGGAGGAGGAGGTCAGGCTTTGGAGGAGGTCAGACCACAGCTCAGATCTTTGCCCTATGCTGTCCACGCTGAGCCCCTGGACTTCCCTCCCTGCCCCATTCCTCGCTTGGCTCAGACCCAGAGACTTTGAACCAGCAGCTTAATGCTGCACTTTCACTTGCACTGATGAATATTGCTCTAATATGTGCCTGGTGGCAACTCCCCACGCTGCGCCGGGCAGGGCAGAGCCCTGTTGTGCTGCTCATTGTATGAGCTGCAGCAAATGACTGTCCCTTCCTCAGTGAGCTCACGGGCTAAAATTAATAATGATTTAGAAATGCGGGGTGAGTTTTGAGCAAGGGCTGTTGTTGTTATTGCTATTTTTTTTTCCATGGAAACAGGACACTTTATTACTTTCGCTGAAGAAATCCACATTATCAGTTTCCTTTCACTCAACAAAACACCCTCCCATTCTTCTTTAATAAATGTTAATGGCTTAAAGCTCGTTCTGTGCTTTGCATGTAGAAAACACTGCAGAAACGCCAAGTATCCTTCTTGTCTTGTGAGGTTTTTATTTTTTTTCCTCCTGGAGCTTCCAATTCACTGAATCCACCAAGCCAAGATAACACCATCTCGAAGGGCCAGCACTGCGACAAATTTACAGTCTGGGAGCTTATATCTTTCCAGGCAATTGTCTTCAAACAGACAGTGCATTTCTGCATGTCGGAGTCTCAGAGCTGGAGTTTCTTCTGAGAAACGGCCGAGCCTGCCACCACTGAACCCCTGAGTGACAGCGAGTGCTTTTCGGCTTCTGTTGTGATTTTTTTCCCCCCCCCCTCCTGTTGGCAGCCAGAGCTATTCTCAAGGATTTGGAAAAGAGCCACAAACAGGAATTATTGAACAATTGCTCTGTGAAACTTAAGATAACAGTTTGTTCCACCACAGTGGAATTGCTTTGTGGTAGAAGGAAATTATCTTTTTAGCTCTTGATTAACATTATGTGAGAAAAATAAAATTAAAGGCTGATTGTATCTGTGGTTGAATGGAACGTTGAGTTCGTGCGAGGGGAAGAGGGGACAGATGTTGGTGGGTGACACATGCGGAGATGAATGTTTGCAACACCTCACATTGTAGGTGATTCACAGATTATGAATGTTTTTAATGTTTGGAAAATTCCTCCTTGCTTCTTTATTGTCAGATTAATGCTCACTCTGTTCTCAATGTGAGGGTAAATACTTAATCATTAACGAGAGTAAGTGCATGCCATAATATGCAGGTGGGAAAACATAGGTGGTTTGTTTTTTTGGTGCAAATTACTGTTCTTGCTGTTACAGTCCGATTTTGGTGCTTTTTAACTGTTTCACATTAATAACCAATAGCTTGCATCTCTATAGTTACTCTATAAAACAGTACAATTACCTGTGAGTTTATCGCTCATGTTTATTAAAAGTTAAACAATATTATGGACAGTACAAATCCATTTTTAACATACCAGCCCAATCCATCTGCTTTTGAAGTCAGTGGGAGATTTTCCCCTGCTGTTGAAGCAGGCTGGATCAGACACTGCCGAGAAGGCATCCGGAGCAGGTCCAGGCTGGAGGGTATTCATGGCACAGGGGGCTGCACCTGCAGAGCAAAGTCATTATGTGAGTGCAGGATTTTGGTTCAGCAAGACATGTATTGGATCTCTCATTTGCAGCAGGAGGAAATGCATTTAGGGTTGCTTCTAAAGGGTGATATTCAGTTTTTTCATGAGACTGATGTAGATAGGAGTTGCTCTTTCATATTGAGGGCATGAAATAGATGCTGTGAAGGACTGAAGTCCAGGGCCACGCAGGAAGGGGATTTGCATGGTGTGCATAGGGAGTTTAAGGAACCAAGACTTGCCCGAAGCCCTGGAGCTCAGCTCTGGGGTCACATCAGCCCAGCTTCCTGCCTGCCCCAGGAGCCCCCGGCTCCGCGGTGGTTTTGACACCTCTGCAATTCAGAGGGAAGCTCTGAGGATACGGAGAACCAAACATGAACTTTCTGGGCAGGCCAGATTTCTGCTGTGATGTCCCAGTTCGGTGCCTGCGCTTATCTGTGTTTGCAAGACACGCTGGGAGATCAAAATATGCCCCTTTTGAGGCTATAGGAAAGAGACAAGATGCTTCTTTAATCACGTCTGATAAATTCTCACTTGTAATGAGAGGCCTAATTAAGGGAAATTACCTATTGGAAAAGAGTTAAAAGGGGCCCCCATACTCCTTCCAGCAAACTGAAAGACAAAAGGAAGTTTCTAACAATGGGTCACTGGAGATGCATTTCCGCTCTGCTTTAAAAAACAAGGTAGTGTCTAGCTGATGAGCGGGTGAAGGCGAGCAACGAGGCTTTGATGAGCCTTCTCCTGCTTCCTGATATTGTGACCCTCTTAACAAACACCGCTGCCCAAAAGCAGCATGCCTTTGGTATGCTGTAAGTGCAGGCAGGCTATCTGAAGAGATGCCTCACTCGCAGGATATGGTTTAAATCCTGTTTTGAATAAGGTTTACATCCTTGTCTCTGAAATAATATTTTTGTACCGTAAAAATCAATGTGAAGAGACAGGCAGACAGGTCCCTCGATATGTAAACAGCCTATCTTTGATGTCACTTCTTGCTGACTTGTTTTTTTTTGTCCCAAGGAATGCCCAAGAGTTTAGCTTTTTGAGTTTTGATTTTCTGAATCTGTTTCTTTTTTTTTTTTTGATGCTAGAAGATGTGCACTGTTCTGGATTTGAAACACCAGAATGGGAGATGCATGATCTGGAATCAGTTTTGTTCTTATTGCTCTGAAATCAGCTCTTTTGCTTCCACTTGGGTGGTTGGAAGTTCTGTTTTTTCAGTCAGCTCTGCAATTAGAATAAAAACAAGAAAGATTCTCTCTGGATGCAGGGGAAGAAGAAAAATAAGAGGCTCTAGGTCCAAGAGTTTTGGTCACTGTGATCATCTGGAATGAGCTTTCCACGTATCATTAATTTCTCCTTGATGGTGCGTGCTGGAGTGAGCTATATGTGGTGCTCCAGACATACTTTACATACTGATCTCTCTTTGGGCTGGTTTGCAGTCTCCAATCTCAGTGTGTCTTGCAGGGAGCACCGGTGAGAAGCAGCACATCCACTCTCATTCTGGCATACAAATTGCAAAACCTGTTTGCAGTAAAGCAACAGAAAGTCTGTACCTGCAATAAAAATCCTTGGCTTTGCTTGCAAATACATTGGGTCTGCAGTTTCAGTATCAGACTTTAGTGCCTGGATTGAATGATGAACAGTAGCTGTCTGCAGTTCTCCCATCAGGTTTGCCACATTCGGCATGCAGAACTCTGTTAACATCTCTGAGCACTGAAAACGTTTGGAGTCCAAATTTCTCAGCCCCCACCAGTTGCTAATGGAAGGAGCATCATTGATCAAACTGTAACTTTGTTCCGTGTTACATTGTGCTTGTTTATTTTTTCTTTCTGTGAAGCAAATCATCAGCAATTTTCCCCATCAGTAAGATTCTTTGTTTCAAAAAACCACAACCACAACCAGCAGTGGCTTGAGCCATGTTATTTCTTTATTGTTAGGCATTTGTAATATATTTTTATTACTCACGATATGAATGCAGTTTAGGCATGTTTAACCACCACAACTTGCTTCTCAACACTTCCAGGGGATGGGGTTTGCTACTAGCTCTTGTAAAATAAGAGTAAAGTGGGGTGCACAGAAATGAAACCGTTTTCCTAGAGATCCCAGAGGAATACAGTGAGGGGGGGCTGAAATGGAGATACAGCATGTGGTTTGGCCAGTCCTCGTCCTAACCACGAGCTCCTCTGAGCTCTCTGGAGTGAAACGTGTGAGGGGATGGAGACATAGGGAGGGATGGGGCATGGGCACTGCTCCAGCTTGGAGCTCCTCAAGCGGTTTGCATTGGCATGCCAGGAGCTTTGGAGAGACACTGGCCTTTCAAATTAATAGCACGCTTGAGGATTTTCCAGGTACTGCTGGAGAATTACATGAGCACGCTCCCAAATGTAAAACCAGATGTGCTGGGTTGGACCACAGGTCTCTCCAGCCCAGCATCCCATCTCCTGTTGTGGGTGGCCAGAGAAGGGCATAAGAGCTGGAGATGTGAGTCACGGGACATCCTAGGAAACTCTCCTGTGTTTGGCACTGAAACCTCCCCAGAGAGGAGGTGATAACTGCACACATTGACTGATCACCAGGAAACCGCTCTACACTCACATCCATGTGTTTGTGTAGCTTTGAGAGCAGCTAGCTGGAGTTCCAGCCACCTTACGAAAACAGTTGGCTCTTGCGTGCTTTATTGGTGCTGGAGTTCTTTGACTGAAGCGTGGAGAAGTTGGGTGGAGTGTTGGCCATGTTTTTTTGGGCTGGGAGATGGTGAGCTTTGTTGATACAGAGCCCTATCTCTGGTGTGTGATGAGGGTATGGGATGCCTCACTCACCAAGCTGTTGTCTGAACTACCCAGAGAGTTGACCAGTCCAAGCAAAACCTCCTTTAAATAACCTGAATTCCAGGGGAATTTAGGTGTCAGTGACACTACTGAACCCTGTGGATGCTGGCTGATGGTGTTGAAGCAACTAAGTTTCATTTGATGTAGTCCAGCCATGGGCTGTTTGGGATGTAGCTGTGCTGGCATCCTGCACAGGCTCAATACTAATGACATAGGAACCCGCTGCCTCCTGGCAGGCAGAGCTGCTGCTACTACTGTCCTCCTGGTACCACCTATCACCTGCCACCAACTCCTTTGCTGCCTTTTGGAGACCACCCTCTGATTGCCCTGGTTCTAGCATCTGGAGTGTGATGCTTGCTTGTGACGATCTCTTGTCTCACTGGCTCCTAAAATAGGAGAAGCATTGGAGACGGACATGAGTCCTTGCTCTGCACAAAAAAAGGCTCTTAATAACAATAACAACAAAAACCCCACCTAAAGTCCTTTGCTGTTCCAGAGCTACTGTCTACACAGAGGAGGAGGCTGGTACATATGTGGGAATGTGGGAGGTGTAAGTGTGTGTGAGCAACGTGCATTTACATGGACTTTTGGTCTAATTTGAAAATTGGTTTGTTTTAGACCAGCTTCAGTTGCAAAAAAGAATGATTAACTCAAACAGGAGAGCCCGCGTTACTCGCCTTTAATTATGTTTGCAATACATCATGGTGATATGAGAGAGCAGAAAGCCTTTCTCTATCCAGCACATTTGCCTTGTAGCATATGGTCCTACAGAAACTGCTTTGATTCAGAGCCCCCAGCAGCATATGGTGGAAAAAAAAAAAGCCCCTGAAGTCAAATTGAAAGTAGAAGCTGGTCCCGGGCCCCGGAGGACCCTGTGTCTCCTGCCAGGCGGCAGGACCGCAGCCGGAGTATGTGTCACTGTTTCACTCATCATGAAGATTTTATATTTGGTTTGGGACGCTGGTGCATGAGGTTCTGGATGTAAAAGTCAGAAGAGATATGGTTCCTGTAATGTCTGCAGAGATCTTTGTGTCGATAAGGTCAGCAGCAAGTTAATAGATTTTTATCTTCTCATCACATGAACTTAATATAGTGCAACTGTTGGAGGGGAGGGGAGAAACCTTCCTGCCATTATTTTTTGATGTGTTTCAGGGGGTTTTAAAAGATGCTGTGTGTGCCTTAAAGGCACTTTTTTGCTTAATGTGAACATCAATAGTTAAAAAACAATAAGAAAAAGATTTCAATATGAACTAAATGTTGTATAGTAACCACGGCTAAAGCTAATTACAGCTGAGTGAAGAGGGATGCATTTCTCTGTGGAGGTGACGGAACAGATGAGAAAGGCAAATGGAGATTTTCTGTTCAGTGCTCCCAACAGCATCAGACTGAGTTTACTTAAACTATACCAAAACAACGTTCATATCTGTGCTCCTGCCATGCAGAATAACGCAGAAACAGAACCAGAGGCTTTACACTACTAAAAATAGCCATAAACACTACTTGGTGTTGCTCCTAAATCAACACACACATGGGAACGAAGACCCCGAAGCCCTGGGGTGCTCACAAAAACCTCACTAAAAGAGCTGACAGAGCTGATAAATGTGGGGTCTAATGCCAAGCTGGGGGTGACGAGGAATCAAAACACAAGAGGACAAGGAACAAGGAGATGGGGAGGTAGAAAGATACTCCACAGCCATAAATAACTGTCGCCACCAAAATGTGTCATCGCTCACGTTGCAGGCTACCACAATGGAGAAGAGGGTCTGTGGTGACTGGGAAGGGGGCTGCTCCTGTGCTGGAAACCTGGGGCTGAAATACAGCGTCTCTGTCAGGGGCGAAATCCATGGAGGGCCACTGTCGGGTCACGCTGACTAGTAGGGCTCAGCGATCAAACGTGTCACACCTGTCTTGGCCATGGGTGCAGGTGTTCTAGGTCAGCTCTCGCTGTGGTTATCAATCGCTGACAGTTGACAGTTTAATTTTACACCACAAGTACCTCATTACTTGTGTAGGCACTTGAAGAACATGTGGGCACTGGGTTGGATCAGTGATCAATGACAAAGGTTGCGCAGGGTGCAAGTGGTAGCAGTAAAAGTGAAGGTCTCCGTGCATGAGTTGGCAGTGGTGGGGATACATGACAAGGGGAGTTTAGCTGACAAACAGTCTGTCAGGGCTGGAAGAATGGAGGCTCGCCGGAGAGCTGGCGCTCCATTATAAAATACAGCTCGCCATTTAAAATAGGAGGGTGGGGGGGAAAGAAAGAGGGGAGGGGTGAAAAAAGGGCCTCTGCTTTGAAAAAGTGTTTAAACAAATTTAATGCATGTGGGGGACTATAAATTTTTATTCTACAAGCATTTATTTCATGATATGGGAGCATCCACGTGTTCAGGAATTTTGTGTTAGGGGAAAGTGAGGATGCTGTTACACGGAGACATACACAGAGACATACACGTGTGCTGCTGCTGGTTTCGGTCACCTCAGGCAGGGGTGCAAATGAGGGATGTTCAATATATAACCAGATCTTCCCACGTGAGATTCCTCCTCTCCGTGAATCGATGGGACTATTTACAACTAAATCTACTGTGACAGATATTTTTTTCCTGCCACAGTAGGGAGACATTTGTTGTTTCAACACACTTAAAAGTGGTGCTTTAATCAATCCCATCCAACTTTCTGTTTTGGTGCCTGTTTTGCTTTGCAGAGTTTCTGACATTCTTTTCCAAGTCGAATCTACCCAGTGGATTATGTCACTGGGGCGATGACTGAAAAAAAGAGAGACATATGGCATTAGTTTGGTAGAGCCGTGTATCTTGCATTAGAATGTAAATCTTGTTTGCTTGAGAAACCGCCCTGAAAGATACTTTGCTCGAGGTACAACGTGGCTGCGTTATTGAGTGCACCTTATAATAATTGATACGATGGGAGTGATATTAATGGAAATAATGTGAATTTCACCCAAACTGTAGTAAAGAAGGAAAAGACTAATAGTCTTTGCCCTTTGCTGAATTGAACACGTCTTAAAAAAAAAGATTCTTGATTATTTCTCGCGTGCTGATTAGGTGTAGGCTAACTTTGATCACATCACCTACGGTTCCCACCGAAAGGACACGTGTGGTGCGAGCCGTGGTCTTAGGAATTGTTAAAATGATTGAATAAGCAGCTCAGAAAACACAGGGCTTTAAAAAAATGAGATGCACGCTCTCTGTTGGTGTTTTGCATTGATTTAATAACAGTACTGGAAAACCCTTGCGGTGCTAGGTGTGCAGGCAAAGAGGTCCCTCTCCCACTGCTCGCCTGTGAAGCCGAAGGCACCGTCATCTTCACTCTTTGTTTAGCCCCAAAGTATGTCCAACCTTTAGCGAATGACAATGGAAATGAAGGCACCTCGTGTTAGAGGTGGAAAAAACATTCTTATAAATCGAAGCGAAGGAACTGGATTCAGACACCCCTGAAATACCGACCAGCTTCTGAGACAAACTGGAGCTTCTACAGGGCCTGGGATGATTACGGTGCTTTTTTCTTAATCAGTTCTCTCTGATATTTACTTTGATTTAATTCTAGATGGTAGAAAGAGAAGTTTTAGGGATATGCTGTCAATGCATCTAGTGATAAAATGGTAGTGCTATAGACTTGTCACAGGCATCGGAACTCTGAGCCTGACTTCAGCTTCAAACCAGTCTTTCCATCAGTGTTAAAATAGAGAATGAAGATTATTTACATTTTCTATTGCTGTGCACAAGTAACACTGAGAAATTTACCTGTCATATCCATGACTACTTTCTTAGCTCCCATCTGATGGGTAAACCTGATATATATTATGGTGGCCTGATAGATGTAGTAATTGTTAAGAAACAAATGTGCTTCTTGGTGCTGGACTGACTGTAAATGTAATTACTTGAAAAGGAATCTCAAGGCAACGTGAAAGTAAGTCTCTGGCTTATGATCCAAAAAAAGCTGTCTTAACTCCTGATGTTGATGTGAACAGTGCCATCAACTTTAGTGGGCTGAAGAGGAGTCCAGTTGGGCTGTCTTCGTATAGCATCTTGCAAGTACCTTTTAAAATGTCTTGAGATCAATAGTTATGAAGCCTCTTACTGTGTGTGGATCTATATATCTAACTTGCCACATGCTGAAGGCCAAAAGGAGCAGGCCAGCTGTGGGTGTGTTGAACCATTTAAATGTGGTGACACTGTGGATGGAGAGAGAGAGGAAAATGTGGGAAATGACAGGAGAACAAGGGAAACTGGGAGGAGAAAGGAGGAGGGAGAGATGAACAGCATTTTCTGTCCCCAGTTGAAGGATAAAACCCTGCCATTCTATGCTTCTATGATTCTATGATAATATTGCAAGGATCCCTCGTGATGCAAAGGCCTGTGAGAGTTGTGATGGGGGAATGAAAGGGAAAATACCTTCAGAGATAGAGGAAGTTCTGGGCTGTGAGGAGGTATAGTTTAGGTCACTATTAGGCCATGTTAGGGGACATGATCTCTGCAGGAGTAGTGGAGCTCATACTTCAGCAGGAGAGTGAACAGGTAGTGAAGAAAGAGGCAAAGGAAGGGAAAGTAACTGAAGTTAAGTAGTAGTAATAGTGAAAAGGTCTAGTCTTATAAGACTTTAGAAAACCCAGAGCTTTATGTGTGTGTGGGTCCAGTCTGCACAGGTAGGTACTGGGGCAACATCCAGTGTGCTTGCTGTTCCATAAATGAAGGGAAAGTTTTGCCCCAAAACATACAATACCAGCAAATCTCTAGAAGAAAACAAAGCACCAGACCTTGTAGTGATCTGCAGTCTGTAGATCTCTGACTTCCCTGAGGTTTCACAGTTAGTGAGGGGAAAGAAAACCTAACCACCTTGAGTTTTTAAGGAGTTATTGGGCCAAATGTTTCCCCTAGTGATGCTGGTGCAAATCCAGAGCAATCCCACCAAAGCTGGAGGTTGCCCTGGCTTTCCGCTGGGTACGGACGCTTGGGTTTGGCCAAGGGGCGTTGCTTACATGAGCACGACCTCACCACAGTTGGTGCTGCTCTACACTAGAGGGGATTGAGAAAAGAAGTTGGCTCAGTTGCTGCTGAGGAAACACAGTGGTAATTTTTCCAAGTGTTACTTTAAATACAGAGGATTTTCTTTTCACACTTGTTGTTCAGAGCTAGAAAGTGAATGGCCTCTTCTAGCTACACCAAAATGTTGCTTTAGGGTTTGTTTTTTGTCTCTCCTTTTTCCCCCTTCTATCCCAAACCAACCACTTCTATGTTTCCTACAAACTTTGGATTTAACCAGGGACAAATTCTTTGCTTTCCTGCAAGCAAGTTTAGCTGCTTTGATAACTAAGAGCAGTGCCAATTGACTCCAGCCAAGAAATTGGCCTGGTGTTTAAAAACCTCATGTAATACAGGGCAGTGACAGGAAGGGACAAATGGCCCCCTTAATCCCTGCACCTGCAAGGCAGGTTCTTCTGTTTCGGTTTCTTTTCTGCTGGCTCTCACCCTGCCTCACTGCTGTGTGAGGTGACATTCCTGTTTGCATCAATCTTAAAATGAAGAGGTTTAAAAATTGTTAACAATTTATTTAAAAGATGTTTTGAAACAAAGAGCTTTCAACAACACTGTTACAGGCAAAACTCATCCCCTCTGCCCAGGAGCTTTCCTATTCAAAGGAGCACTGGGCAGAAAGCTTAGTTATTTAGCAGGTTATTTAAAAACAGATTTTTCTTCAGTGATTTTTAGGGCAAAAGTTACTCATCTTTGTGTAGGACTGAGTAACTGAGGATGAGTGGCTGCCTGCTGGAGGGAAGCACTGAGGGATATGCTGGCCTGCATCATGAGCACATCTGCCCCGGTGCTGCTCTGATGCTCCCTGTGTTTGGTGGTCTTTAATTTGGCATTACATACTCACTGCTTGTCTGCAGCTCGTATGATTCAAAGTTCTCCATGGGGTCTAATGTACAAGACTTGGCCTGTTTTCATTAGTTTTCCTGAGCTCTCCTCCCTTCTCCCCAGTGTCGCTGCACAAAGACACTTTTGTCAAGCGATGTTGGACTCTCCTCAAAATCCAAGCACTTTCAGGAAAGGACTTGGAAGTCTATCTTCTCAGTTTCCATATCCCTTTGCCCTCTGCTCTGGCATTTGGTTTGATTGGTTGTAGAGTCCTCCTTCTTCCCCCTCTGCCCCCTACTTCTTTTTGCAAAGTTGATCTGTGCGCTCCGGAGTCTATATTGCAAAGAAAAAATCTGTATATTGCAAATCACGCAAGCTATCTCTCTCTATTCACATTTAAAAGCATTAACTCCTTCAGTCCTCAGCTGTTTTAAGTGCTAGGACCAAAATCATGATAGGAATGTTAAAGAAGTATTATTATATTTTATGTTCACTGCCACAAGTTGAGTAAGAAATTTAATCCGGCAAACTTGCGCGCGCGCTCTCGCTCTCGCTGCCTCTCGAGAAAAAGAAAGGGAGGGAAAAAAAAGAGAAAGCTGGCACTCAACTTCCATTTGACTTGGCAACTTTTTTACTAACGTGATTTGATATGCTTTACTAGAAAGGGTAACGTGCTAATGTTTCAGAAGAGGCCGATTTTCTATTAGTGAAAGTATGGTATATAAAAGATCGGGCGCTGCTATTAAACTCCTCGGTCAATGAATTTATAGCCTATTCTAAGTGGTAATGATATAATGGAACGCAATCATTTAATATTGGAAAATATGTTTGGTTTGACGTTTCAAGGATTCCAGGAAATACTGCTATTTATATAGCTACATCTGTGCAAAAATTAAAAACAGGGAGGGGGGGGGAAAACCCAGATTGTAAAAAGAAACCCAGCCAGATAGTTTGAAATCAAGTTATCCAAGATGCTTTCATAATGTATTATGTAAAAGTTGTTTGATGTTTTCATTTATCTGTTTCCTCAGAATAAGCATCTCCTCATTTAAGGACTCCGATTATTGGTACCATAAATGGAGTGGTGGTGGACCACTTTCACACATTTTTAAGCTGATTTGTAGATGACTTTTTTGGGACAGAGGTGCAAACGGTGTTTCTGCCTATAGGACGTAATTACGTTACGATTGCTACAGAGAGGACACAGTTCAACCCCGACGTTTCAATTAATACTGTGCTGTCAGCACTGAGGGATGATATGAAACTGTATTGGATCAAAGATTATCAGAATCAGCCAGGACTGCTACTCTCCGTGCTTTTCTTTTTCCTCTTCTTTTTTTTTACAGGTCTGATCAACTCTCGGCAGTTTTGGGAGAATAATATTTTGCTTTAAAGTAAAACATTACATTCTTGCAAGCCTGATTAGGTTACTTTTAAAGGCAAGAGTTGGTTCCTTGCCTTATATGAGCAGATGTTAAGTTCCCTCCATTATATTTTAACATCTAACATCTTGCATATACCTTTTAATTGTTAATGCGGTCAGGCAATAAATTCAGTGTCTTAGGGGAACTAAGCATAATTTTTCGAATCTCATTCTCTCTAGCCAGTTGCTAGGAAATGAAGTGCTTTGGTTAACAATATATTTGAGATATTTGCAATGCCTCAGTTGAATATTTGCCTTGTATTTACATGAAATTCTCATCAAAAGAGAAAGCACAATTAAAATACATTTAGTTTTTGGTAGCGTTTAGCACTTGTGTGAAATCCACCACTAAAAAATTATGAAACCATTTTGCAGACGAATAGGAAAATATTATTTGAAACCTGACAAGGTTTATTTGAAATAATGCTTACTTTGAAAAAAGAATTCCTTTTAGATCTTACAATTCTATGCTCCTTACTGAAAAATGGTTTCCCAGTAGCATACATATCCCATATCAATGTAACTAAATTTATATCGTTATAAATTTTTGAGGTCGGATTCTTGAGATTTGAAATTAAATAACTACAGTTAACTGTATTAAGTGTAGACTTGAATTTGATCAAAAATAAGAAAAGCACTTATGACAACCTCTGTAAATGCTTAAATACTTTAGTTGTGTTTGTGAGCATTAAATTGTATTATAAGGAACCAACACTGAGTATATAGGCTCCTGTGGGACAGCTTTGACTTTTGGGAGATCGTGTGTTAATGAAATTCTGCAAGTTTTTTATTTAATAGATAGTGCTTTTCAGGGTATGCAAAATAATTGCAAGTGGAATGCTGTATGCATCTTTACACTTACACCACATAATGTATATAATTACTGGGAGAAACTGCTTAACTTTAATGGGGCGTTTCTTGATCATATAATAGGAAAACTAACAGCTTTAATTAAGATTTATGAAGCAGAGAGGTAATATATTCTGCTAAATTAGGTAACTATTGGTGGGCAGTGTATTTTTAAGCAATTAAGGGCCTGATCCTGCAGCTCTTTGTCTGCGTAAGTCGTTTCCAACTCACGCAAATAGTCCTGCTGCCACATGAGTAAGGGCTGTGGGAACAGGCCCTGATTTTACTGGTGTGTTTTACAGTCTCTGAGGTATGGTAGAAAAGGGCTACATGTGTGCACAGTGCTTATTCCTGGTTTTAGGCCTGGCTTTGGGGTATTTTTTTTGCATTGCTAATATTTGGTAAGTAATAATCACCAAAGCGAAACAGTTAGATTCCCCCGTGGTAGCTTGTGTGTATGTTCATCTCCAAGGAGCCTGCAGAGGAAGGTGCAAGCAAGGCTGTTTGGGTATAAGCTGGGGTGAGGAGGAAGCAGGACAGTGTTTCCATCTGGATAAACTGACTGCCCATCAGAAGAGAGGTGCAGGGGGCTCTTGGAGAGCCTGTGCTGTGTGGTAGGGCAGTGCTTGTGCTGCAGGTGGTGGGGTGCACTGCCACCCATGTGCTGGAAACTGCATCAGCTCTGCATGGAAAGTGAGATTGGGGCAGAATCCTTTATATTTCCATGGTGCCAATGTCTGCTCTGTTTTCACGTGTATTGTGAACTTGGATTTTAAAATTATTAAACCCCAGGTGAATAGTGTGTCTCAGTTCTGATCATGGCCCATTTCTGTATTCCCTCTGTACCCTTGCACCTCTGTGGAACTGGAGGAAGAGCAACAACCATGAGTAATCTCTTATTTCTGCACATTTTCTCCCTTTAAAATTGCACCAGTAAGTGACCAATCTCTTCTAAATTATTACTTTCTACCCCTGCACATCTGAACAGAGATCTCTGCCTTTCTAAAGTACAAACACTTCATATACAGAGACCCTATGAATTCAGTAGGAAGAAGATCTGAATTAGTAAGGGATTGCTTTATTTAAAAGTGGACCAGACACTTGAAGGCACGGTTTAATGTCTGATAGAAAATGAAAGGTTCCATCCCCCAAATTTACAGAATTCAGTAATTCCACTCAGGAGATAAATAGTATTTGTGTTGTCAGCCGGTACAAATCTTCCCACTATGATTTAAAAGACTACTTTGCATCATCTTGCAAAGCAGGGAAGCTGAGACAGAGTAACTTGACTAGGAGCATGGTTCAGTCACTGTTTCTGCTGGGCTGTGAATTCTCTTTTGGCTTTTCTTGTGCAAGTGCCTTGTGAAACCCATGCAAGTCAAGTTACTTGGACTACACCAAGCACCTCTCTCTGTAAGACCCTGTGTCTTACCCTGGTCCCTCAGCTTAATTCTTCTTGTTTCATCTCCCCTGTTATGAAAGCAAGAAACCTCCAAAACCTTTCTGTAGGCTGTGAGCTTCAACTAGTGACACTTCCCTGCCCAAATTTTCATGGGGAAAGCAACTGGGACAACCCTAATTTTAAATTAAACCACAGTGACTTTCCAACATGGCACATAGAAAAGCAGTGCTTGAAAACATGGCCTGGAGCACTAAGCCCAATATCTCACTAAATGTAAAATATCTCACGATTTTTAGTCTCTGTTCCCTCATAACTCATGATTTTAGCATTCTGCACAAAATGGCAGGATGCAAATGGCAGTTTGCAATGATACTTTGGGGTTGTTTAGAGACACCAGCCCCAAACTCGGGGGTTCAGTGCCCATATATTCTTGGCAAACATGCCGTGTTTGAAAGCTCACATATCATTAAGGCAATATTTCTAATGAATTTGGCTTGGGAAACATGTGAGAAGTATACAGTAGAGGAGGGCCGTGGGAAGTACAGTTTAAAAAGTACACCCAACCAGACAAATGGACTTTTTAAACCCAAGATAAACAGATAGAGAAAACTCACTTAGGGAAAGGATGCATAAATTATCTTTACCCTGAGGATGCAGTAAGTTATTCCCTCTTTACTTTCAAAATCTCAATGTTTTCAAAGTCTGTATTTCATGTCTAATCACTAAGAATGCCCTCTTTGACTTCACCCGTGCCTGCAATCGTGCCCTTTCCTGAGAAGGGCCCATTTGTCATGTGGGAAAAGAGGGTTTAATTAACTAGGGAAAATGTACCTAAGGTGGAAACTGTGAGCTTTGGCCATGTTTCCATAGAAAATACACGAAAAAAACATGTATAGACGATCCTAAACTAATTTTTTTTTCATGAAAGGACATTTCTTGGTTCCCCACTTCACTCTTCAAAACCGAAAGAGCTTCCTTTGTGTAGGATTCCCATCTATCTTACCCAGAACAAGTGTGGAATGTGCATTTATCCCCACCAAAAAAAAAAAAAAACCAAAACAACCCTTCAAATGAACTTTTTTCTCTGTTTCCCCTTTCCCTCTGGGAACTCAGCAAATGGCTCTGTTGTGCACTCAAAAAGGAGTCAAGGTTTTAACAGGGAAGAGCTGATAAAAAAAGAAGCAACTCACGGATCTTGTGCTAAAATTCCAAGTATTTCTTTAAAACAAACAAAATTGAAAGCAACAAAAGGGAAACTATCAAAGGAAGGCATTTAAGTTACTTGAAGGCTAGAGGAAGCCTTAATTTTCATGCCAGTAAAAAAAGTTACGTGAGGTTTTTATGGGAGTTTTATTTACTGTTGTGCTCAACAGCATATGATCAGAAAACATGTAACAATCTGCAGCATGGGTATGTTTTCCCTGAGGTGCAGTGGATGCACAAATGCAGAGACATCTGCCTGTAGCTTTAGCTACAATTGATTTAACTTCTCTCAGCATTTAGTTGATATTTAGTTATGGTTTTGTCAAGTAAAGACAAACAGTTATTCTAGTGGAGCAATACAACGGGGTACTGGAAGACAGGCTGTTATCTGACTGGTATCTGGTATTCCTACCCTGTCATCTTGTTCCCACTGACAAAACGTGCTTAAAGGTCTCTGGTGACTTTGCAGGTGTTGTTGTGCTAAGTGAGATGCTACTTTGAAAGAGACATCTTGCAAAGGGCTGATTTTGCTTCTCTCAGAGTCGGTGGCAATACTCTCACAAATCAGTGAAAAACCCCCCACCAACTTTGCTCACATTATCCCAGGCATGGTTACAGTCCAGGCTTTTCCTACAGAAGTATTTCCTAGGAAAGCTGCTCTTATCTTCTGAAGCCATGAATTCTTCTCCAAGCTGAAATAAGATGCTGAGGGGACAAGGGGACAAGGGGTATTGCAGTGACAGAAATGGCAGGTCCTCTCACGGAGCTATGGAAATGTGTCGAAACTTTTGCAGAAGGGATGAGAGAAGCCTTCTTTCTCTTTACATGAAAAGTATGGGGAGGAAAGGAAAAGGGCTGCTGCATTTCTATCATCTATAATCCTCCACTTAACCTATGAATTAGCCCTTGTGTGAGCAAAAAGGAAAGTTGGTGGCTAAACCATAACCTGCCCCCCCCCAAGTGGGTACAAGTCTTCCTTTTCCCGTCCTGAGCACTATATATAATGGGGCCCTTGAATTAAGAAGATATATTAAAAAGAATCCTGTCTGGCTTGCACCATTTTCTTCCTGACTGTGCATGTATTTATGTAATGTTCGATGTCCCAGGACCAGCCTTTTCAGAGCTGGTGTCAAGGTGTAAGGCGCAATTTTCACCTAGTAATTCTGTACCCGCTTTAAACTGCTGGCACAAAGCTTGGAAGGAGTGGATGTCTAATTACCTCTTTGTACCCAAACTGCAAATTAGGTTTAGTTACAATGTGTACTGTGGTTCACAGGGAGGGTGAAAATATGTGCAGTTACCTATAAGTGAGCCTGAGCCAGCAAAAACAAAGACAGAGTTCAGGGAGTAAAAAATCCCGCAGTGAGCTGGACAACTTGGCCGAGGACCCTCTCTCTGCCATACCTGATACCATGTGTTTAAAGGAAAACATGAGAGGTTTTGAAATAGGTGAGGATGAGAGAACTTCCCTGTAGGTTACCACACAGAGCGAGATTCGTCTTGGCTGGCTTGATCTGTCTGAACTTTTGGTATCCTGCTTAATGTGGCACTCAACCCCTCCTCGCTGGGTGGCAATGACAAGACCACAGTGAGCTGATCCATCTGAGGCAAGGTCTCCAATGAGTCTTCTGCTGTGAACTGCAGCAAGAGGCTGGGTGATCACTTGCTGAAAGGTGCCTTGCCTAGAGCTAGGCAAGATGATCTCTGAACACAGAAGTTGGAACTGTAGAGTTTGTAGTTATTATTTGTTCTGGGCGATTTTGATACTCGGAGAGGCACTCACTATCTGCTGGGTCCTCTTCTTTTCTAAAGGTGAGATGGGTGCTGCTTGGGGGCAGACATGGGGTCCTGGAGCACTTGGAATCCTCTTGTTCCAGGGCTGGGCTGCATTCGCATAGGATGCTGGAGGGCAGGAACAAGGCAACTCGCTATGGCTAAGGGGGATTTATTAGTGAATCCTTGAATGAAGATGCAAAGAAATGCCTTCTGATGGCTTCTGATCTCTTGCCATTGCTGCTGAGCTGCATGAGGGAGGATTTCTTGTGTGTCCCTTCGATGGCAGCCACTTGGGGCTGGAGACAAGGAAACATCAGTGACGGCAGATGTGTTTGTTTACGCAGGGAGAAAGATGATGAAACGGGACGTGTGGCGTCTCCAAGCATAGCTGAGTCTGCTTCATAGAATGGGTTTGTGTGGTGAGCAAACACTGGGCAACACCACCAACACAACACCGCAGGTACCGTTCTCTCTGAGATTCAGCGTGAGACAACATCACTTGTATTTGAGTCCAGGAAGGCCTTTGTCCTGCAGGAGCAGCAGTAGCCTCTGTGTGTGAGTGGAGCCTGTCCACGGTTGGACTGGCCACACCAAGTGACATGTCAGCTTTTATTATGCAGAAGGAAATTTTGCAAATATGCCCAAGGGCGAGGCGACATCAATAAGCAGGGAATGAACGCTCTATTACATTCATTTGGTTTCGTAACTCCTCTTGGGTCACAGAGGAGCTGCTAAACAAAACAAAACAAAATCTCTTGTATATTGGCTACATTTAGTTGTATGAAGCTTTGCATTTGTTGGGGGGCTGAAGAACAGCGTGTCCAAACCTCGAGCCTGAGTGTGTACTTAAGCCTTAGTCCTGCAAAGGCTATGTGTGTTCCTAACTCTGCATGTTTTGAGTGCAAATGAGCTTTGGTATAATGAGACCACTCACATGTTGTAATGGGAAATGTCTGTAACCAGTGCAGATTATTTCTTCCACACATCCATAACACTCACACACGTTTATACGCACGTACGTAAGTACAATGTGTGTTTGTACTTGTGTGGTGTATGTGTATACACATCCCTGAACTGAAGGAAAAATGTTGACCTTTGCCTTTCAATTGCCTATCCAAATGTGACTAAAAGAGTATCTTATATAAAATAACTTGATTGTGTGCTTCAACATCAAATAAAACTCACAGCGGTGGCTGGCAGTCCACGTGGGCTCTAAAATCATACAATACGAAACCTTTTCCATTAGCACACTAAAATTCATGACTACACTTCCAGCATATATTCGTTTTCCCTTTGTTATGTCCAGCAGAAGATCATTGTGGTTTTTTGTTTGGAGAGGGGGATTACAAACAATTTATGTGGGAATGTATTTATCTGTTAGGGAAAGTTAGGATGTGTATGGACCTGTTGTCATCAAACAGAGGTCAGGCTGCATTAAAAGCAGTCAGGGTAGTTTATGATTGAAGTTTCCATAGTCATTGTAAAGGTTTTCCAGTTTGTGGCAGCCAAAAATCATGAATCGAGTGCCTCAGAAGTATGGAAGTTAGATCCCATGGGTGTCTGTTATGAGTTCCTAAGGTAGCTTGGGTGAGAATTTAAGACGTTATTCTACTTTTTGTAAGCTGCTGCTCCTAGTTGAGAGTTAAAATCCTCGTATAGTCACATGATTCCAAGGGCTAAGGCGTAAAGAAAACCAGAAATTATCACCAGCGATGCTAAAAGGGGAAAAGCCAGTGGCACATCCAGTTGTGCTATGGATATAGCACAGTTTGTGAGTTTCCAGGGTATTTTTGTTGTTGTTGTGGCAGTGTTTTATATGTTGTAAGTTGCCTACCCAGGTGATTAGGTTCATGAGGCACCTAGTCAATTAAAAAAGAGAATTTAAACTTTGATAGTGGAGAAGGAGCCACAGTGATATATCTCCAAAATGGCCTTCTTTAATGTGGCTGGGAGGCTCCTAATGCTGCATTCCCTGGCCCACTACTGAGTCCCACAGCAGGGACTAAAGACAAGGCATAGTGTTGCAACAGGCTTCCCTTTCCCCTTGCAGCAGATAAAAAACCAAAAAGGTGAAAGCAATACATACATTTTTTGGGGGAACTATTTAAAACTTGCAGTAGAAACACACACTCCTGCTTGCCTCCCCATTACTTTACATAAAATTGTCATGCATTCTAAGTAGTAGCAGCCTGGGCCTCTTGACCTCACAAGAAGAGCTGTTACTATACATTTAACAAAAACAAGGTATTATGTATTAGCCTACACATTTTGCAATAGCTCCAGCAATCTAGTAACTACAGTCCAATTTAAACCGTGCCTGGAGGCAACAAAAATTGCACAAAATGGCAGCTAATTTATAGAAGGGAGAGAGGAAATATTTGGGAGTCTATTCCTTCAAGCCATCTGATTCGTATTATTGACTCATTTAGAAAACAGAAAGTGAGCAGAGACAAGTTTTTAAGGAGTTTGGTTTCACACAAATGACTTGCAATTGCAGCCCATTATTTTTATACCGCGACTTCATTAGTCATATCCCCGTCAAACCTGCGAGCAGTGTCAAATGTTTTCAGAAAACACACCAGGACAGGTATGGAACTCATCAGCCCGTGGCAAAGGTCGCTCTCATTAAGGAGTCAAAAATGAAAACTTTCAGTGTCTCTAACACATTGCACAGACGCTCCTGCCCCCACTTCTGAAACGTGGGGCTGAGTGAGCACCTCCTGCTCCCCAGACATTCAAATAAGATCAAGATGACAGGGCAAGAAAATGAATAGGATTCTTAAACTGGCTGTACTTTATAATATGGTACTGATTGGAAACAACCAGAAAGTTGTTTGCCATGTCTATAGTACCATTTCCTGAGGTTAAACATAACATCTGAAACGAAGCAATTAAGTTCCCTTAAAAAAAAAAAGGACAAGGGGTGGGGTGGGGAGGGAGGGGGAAGGGAAAATAGGGAAGGCCGTGGGTCTGTGTGGTGCTGACTCGACACGCCAGCCATGCTCCGATGAGCAAAAGAAATGTCTGTGCAAACTTCTTCCCACCTGGGAGGTTGGAAGTGGAGATAGGAGAGCTGTGACACCGGAGTTGTTCGGGGCTGACTCTCAAGCTGTGCCGTGACAGATGTGTTTTGAGGAATTTTGAGGCGCGGAGATAAGAATAACAAAAAGCCATTCACCGAAGCGCAGTTACACAGGCTTAGCACAAAGGGGCGAAGGGAAAATGTGTCAGTACGCTCCTCACTTGTGGAAGCTTTGCTGTGGTTCTGCAACATGCTGCATTTTGATCCATGGGCTGTCGCTAACAGGAGTGAGGGTTGCTGTGTTGCCCCTTAAAAGTTATTCAGTGTGTGTCTTGGCAACAAAAAAAGGGATTCCCTTTAGCTGCTTTGGTCTGGGACACAAGAAAGTCCCCCTGATGTAGCAAACATTGTCTTAGAGGAGTTTTCCTCTTTTCAAAACAGCATCTGTGGGCTGCAAAATGGCAGAAATATTTTTAGGAAGGGGCTGCTTTATTTAATCTCTTAACTGCTCAGCTCATATAGGCTTGGATTTGCTTGCTGTGCTCTAAGCAGGTCCCTGAGCAAGCTGGAGATGGGTTCTCCAATGTATCTTGGTCTTGGCTTTTTTGGTTCTGGTGTTTCCTGGTGGATTGCAACACCTTTCAGTTATAGACATAACCTCTGCTGGCTTCGCTGTCAAGTGGGTAACAGAAATTTGATTTCTTTGGGTTAGTCAGTATTTAAAACATGAATTTGTGAAGATTTAGATGTTATAGTCATTACCTAAAGAAAATGGTTAAAGTTGTAGACTATTTTGCATACAGGATGGTGTGTGTATGGATAAACTAATGGTTCTGTCTGGAATGCTTGGTGACTTGTCCCGTGCGTCAGCACAAACCATGGCGTTTGTGCAGTGTATTTATTCACATTTCAGTATATTTGCCTCTCTCTCTACCTTGTCTGTTCATGCCTATGCATGTGTGTTTGAAAAGCTGAAGTGTTTAAAACCCCTTCAAACTGACAGCTGGGGACACAAATCTTGCAGAAGGGGAGAGAAATGCCAGCGCTGCAGAGCAGGTTGTGGCTGTGCCACACTCATCTGTCTCTCAGCAACTAACTTCTCCCACTGGAAAGTTGACTGAAGTCACAGGTTGCTCCTTGAACATGGAGAATGGAGACACAAAGAAGCTTTGGCTGGTTTTGGACATTGTTATGGGAGCATACAAGGGGCAAGCAGTCTCCCTGAGCTGGCTCCTGACTCCATTGATTATGTGTAACCTGCCAAGAGGTCCCAGGGAGGAGGGGAGAGACAAAATTTGGTCATTCTGCTGCTGTGGGTCTTAGGCAAACCTGCCTCTTGGTTACTTGGTTCTCCTCTCTGCAAAGCAGGACCAGTGTGCCCCTCTGTGAGTGCTGGAAGGTCACTTGGCTGGTGCTGCTGTTGAGCAGAGTGCTGTTGTGAGGGGCTGAGCTGAGGAACGCTGATGCTTGTCATGGATAAGCAATCCCTTGGCTGGACCCATGTGCTGAAAAGTGTTTTCTGCCACTTATTACTACCTTGGCCTCGTGTCGGGGACTTATTCTTCCCTGTCCCAGCTGCAAGATACATGGGGTCATGAAACTCCCTCTGCTGAGCCCATATGTTTATCTGCAGAGATAACACCGGGGCTTGTGGGGGTGCCCATGCCCTCACCTGCCAGCCCCCGAACAGCCCTCGACTCAGTGGCACATCCTGAGCGCCAGCCCCGTGATTGATGCACTTGGCCGAGAACTTCCCTCCTGGCCGCTCAGGAAACAGGAGGGCTGGGGAGATAGTGCTCGCCTTTCTTTCACAGTCCCTGCTTCCGAACTCTAATCACCTTCTGCTGTGGGAAAAGAGATGAGATGCTGCCTAAAAAACAGATCATTGTCCGCCTCCTAGATTAATGCAGAGAAAGCAGTATTGTCTGCTGAATGGATAAACCTTCCTCCTGTCACTCAAAACCTAAATTCAACGCTACTTCATTTCTAAGAGGCTTATCTTCCTTGAATAGACCCTTGCAGCTCAAGTAAGAGGCGATGTAATGAAGCGTGTTTTTTTCTTAAGTGAGAAACCTGCTGCAAAGAAGGGGTGAAGCCTGTGCAGCTGTTCTAAAGGGCTTTTGCAGACTCTCGAAATACTTGTCATTTATCTGGTCTTGCATGACAGCAAATGAGAGAAGATCAAGTTCAAAATCTGCCGGCACAGCTTTCAGGACTTCTTCATCTGTTAATTAAATAACGGTCGTTAGCGCACAATGCCCCGTGATAAGGGCAGATATGAAGAGGAGATGGAAATATGGGTTTGAGGGTTATGAATAAGCAGATGGTCCCCAGGAATTTTCCTGCCTTGACCCCCTCAAGCGATGTCTCGGTATGTGGCTGCAGGAACCGGCAGCAAAACAGGTGGCATCAGGCGGATAAATACATTCATAGAAGCGTGCTGAAGCCATTGTAGAATGTGCCCCTTTTATGCAGGGTAGTGATTAATTCCATGATTTCCCATAAATAAGCCTTTTTTTTGTTGTTTTTGAAACTCACACTTGCCACCATTGCCACAAATGACCTGTTTACTTTGTTTTCCCGGAGACTGTTGCAGGAAAGGTTTAACTTAAACTTTTCACATAGTTTGGGAAATGTATGATCTAAATGAAGACTGGTTGCTTAACAGTAAATGATCAAATCCTGAGGTGTTTACTCCACATCTGCTCGGTCAAAACTACCACCGACATCGCAAGGCAGCCCCGAGGGTTGCTGAGATGGGATGTAAGATCTGCCTCTGAATAACTGCAGGTGATGCAGGAATTTGTTGTAGATGCAAGAGGTTAGTTCTTCTTATGGCTAATGTATATTTATTTTTCTAGATGCTTGCAGTCAGATTTTACCTCAAAGCACTAATCTTGTAAACGTGGGATTGTCTTTCATCACTGATGGTGTGACCTGTCAAGTCTCACAATCACTACTTGGACTGTGGCCATTCGGTTTGTGCCTCTGTAGTTATGGACTACATCCTGAAAAGTGCTTCCTTAGCTTTCCTAGAGACACTGAGGTGGATGTAGTTTTATCTCAGCTGTGACCACATAGGAATTATGAGACTTATGCAGGAGTGTCTTACTTTTCCCTTGAGCTGCTGGTTTTCTTCCCTGGTAGGACAAGGAAGCAGAGCCAACATGATGCACACACAGGGGGCAATGCAGGATCTGCTCAGCCAGAGCTACATGTGGCCAAAGATATGTCCAGTCTGACTTGAAGAGGAAAAGAAAGTACTTAAGAAAGAAAGTAGTTTACAGTTTAGCCATGTGCAGAGGGGTGGTAAACTGGGGGAGATTTGTCAAGGCTGTGTGCTGAGGAGTGGAAAAGAGGTGTGTCTTGGCAACTGGTTTCAAGGAGTTTTTGAACACCAGGAAGAAAAGCTTAAAGCTTGGAGAGCAGAGCCACACTGTTGTGAGATGCAGTGTTTCTAACACTGAAATGGGTGCCTGAGGTCCTTCAAGACAATTGGCATCCCCAGGACGGGTCATCACTGTGGCATGGCCTGGACCAGCATGGGGACCAAGAAAGTCAAGGAGAAGCAAGCAGTGGCTGGGAAAAACAACAAATGTACCATAAATGTATTCACACAACAACCACAATAATGTAAACATTATGCTTGTGACAGAAAACAATAAATGTAAGGAAATTTGCAGTTAATAGTAAAGCATACCATATGTCCACAGATGCCTATGCACACCAGGGCAGTCCTGTAACTGCTTTCTTGATGTCAAGGTGTGGAAGAGCAGATGGTCATTTTAACCTCAAATTACAGATCTTTGCATTGCTGTTAAGTATTTTTGTCCTTCCTTGCAGTTTTCATCATGTCAGTGTGTGTTCACTACCCTGTCCCTGTCGTGTATCACAGCTAATGTTTCTGAGTCAGGGATGACCTGCAGTTGTGGTTGGCACGGGTTGTTTTTGAGGTACCTTGGAGTGGGAAAGCCTCACTAATGAGCACCGGTGCCCTGAGCAGATTAGTCAGTGCTAACACTAAATGTGCTGTAGCCCTTAAAACATGGTACCTGGTCTGGCGAAGAAAATGTCAGCACAAATCATAGGTTGTTCCTCCAGCTCTACATCCTGAGAAGCTCTTGACAAACATAACGCTATATTTCCTGGATTAATAGGCCTCGATAGCCAAATTGCCTGAACTATGGAAAACTAACAAATGCTTTCACCTCTACTTTCATTACAGGAGTTATTTATGGGGATGTTTTGGTAGTAGGTGTTGTTTCTGTTAACTGTTTAGGGGGCTGGCTGGAGGCTTCGTGTCTGCAGATACTGACCTTTTGCAGATATTTTTCCCCTTAGCTGATGTCTTCGTCAGTAAGGAGACACCTGCATCCGTGCAAGTCCGGCAAGCACAGCGACACAGCACTTCAGTATTTCCCCTTCTTTACCAGCTGGATAGGACCCCTGATACAAAACCTGAGAAATGTGCCAAAAGCCTTCAAAGTTCAGGCCAGAGGTGTTTGTGCAAGATAAAAACGGGACAATATAGCATCCCAGTACAACTCATCTGTTTACACATGACACTCGCTTCACGGCCTCTGATTAGCTTGTTAGTATTGAGGCAGGAAGAAGTGCAATCAAGTTTTTATGATTCATCATTTCTGTTCCCTGTTTGGGAGACAATGTCAGTGCTCTTTGCCAATCATAGAAGGTGGCTCTCGAATGCCTTAGGGAGATGCTTTTTTTAAAGATGCTCTCTGTGTTTCTGAAGGCTGAGGCACATTTCTAAATAATAGGGAAGTCCTGCAGTTTGTTTTGTGTTGTGTGGGGCTTTTTTTTTCCCTAATTGTATCTACTAACAATGCTTTTATGTTTGCTGCACGTATGCTAAAAGAAAACATGCTTCCAGTTTGCCTGTAATCCTGTTTTCCCTCAGAAGTGTTTGTGCAGAAATAAATTAGAGATGGTACCTGGAATATTTTCTGCAACACAAAAGGCAAATGTAAGTTTTATTAAGTTGAAAAGGATACATTCTCTTCTCTTGACCTTGATTTTTTTTAGCTATATTCTCTATACCCCTGCTTTAGAAGTATTATTCTTCATCCCATCCAATTACCATTTCTATCAGCTCTTCTGAAAGATTATGCTTTTTGGGTGTTCTTCTGTAGATGTCTTTCCAGTGGCTTCACTTGATGAATGTGACAAGTTTTGTGTTTTCTCCCTCCCCTCATTGAATTGAAAAGTTTTTTGATAAATACAGGCCAATAAGTGCCCAAAGGCAGTGTTTCAATGGCTGCTAAATCTTTCAAGGTTAGGACTTAACCTCCCTTCTCCCTAATTCAACTGCAACCTTCAGTCTGGAGCCAATCAAGAATATCAGATGATACTTAAACAATGAAGGATTTCTGATATTCAGGTACAGCCTCTGTTCAATAGGATTGCAAATTCTTTGTGTGAAGAAAGTCGGTTTTGCTCTAAAGTACTGTCACAAAAAGTGAAATTACCATTTGCTTGGAATGATGCCATTCATCATTGTCAGAATACTAAGCATTGTAAGTAGCTAGGCCTCTCCAAATTAATGCCTTGTTTTGCATCGGCTAAATTTCCCAAATCCTCCAGGATGGGTCATACAAAACTCATCTCACCATTTTAATTTATCAATCCAATATGAGTGCGGTGAAAGGGAGCTTCATTCGGTCTTAGCTCTTTTATTTACAGTCTAATTCTAAAAGAAAAGGAAATAAGATATGAAAATAAGTTGGAAAATAAGATAAATCTCTCAGTGAAATCACAAGATCTACTCAGTCCTCTAGCAAACCCTCTATAATTCATTTGTAGGTCAGCTCAAGGGATTAGCCATGACGTATTTGGAAATTCATTTATTTTTATTTTATTTTGCTGTTTCTTATGCATAAGGGTAATGCTGTCCCCAAGGCTTTTCAGGTAGCCCTCAAATCTTGACAACATTTGCTGTCTCTAAGGCCTAAGCCAAAATTAATTTTCAAATAAACAGCATAAAAATGTATGGAGTTGTATAAATTTGAATACAAAATGCATTTGTTTTGCTTGCTTCCATCCATCCATACATACTGTTGGCTCAGCCAAAAATCATAATATGACATTGAAATTAACGGCCATCTGTACATCATGAAAGTCAAAAAAGTTTTTTAGTTTATTAGAAACACCATAGTGTGGGTTTCCCACCCCCCCCACCCCCCACTTTCTCCTTGATATATTCTGCAAGATGAGTGCTGGGAAAGAAATACGTGTTAATTGTGCTTCTCCCTCTGAGCGCTTCATAACCCCCCCCCGTCTCTGTTCTTGGACCACTTGCTGGATCCTGCATCCCCTTTGGGGTTTTGATGGGTGTGACATCTTGAGAAGCTCTGAGATGTTTTCAGCCAAAGTGAAATTAGAAGTGACTTGCTATCTCTTGCAATTTATTTCATCAGGCACAAGTAGGGAAACATTGAAAGTGAGAATGGGCACTGGGACAGTCTGCAGCAGCGGTGTGGGCTGGAAAATGCCTCCAGCCCTGCAGCAAGGGGAGATTCGGGCTGAAGGGCCAGAAATAATGCTGCAAACTGGGCTAAACCAAAACAAAATGAACCTCAAGCAGAAGACCGTGCTGTGGTATTACAGAGAAACAAGGCAAACGTTTTTCTGGTGTTTAAATATGATACAGAGGAGACTCTTGCCTCTGGTCAGCGGTGGCTCCAGTGCATCCTGAGAGGGGCTGGCAGCCGCTGCAGCCCCAGAGGCCTGTGGCACCTGCAGGATCAACCCTGTGGTAGCTAAAAATAACTCCTCTCTGCTCTTAAATTAAAACAATGCCTCTTTTTGGCATAGTTTTTGAAACCTCATTCCACAAGGGGGCTGCAGGCCCTCTGGAATTTAGTGGTTGGCAGGCTGGGGAGCACCTGGGAGAAAGGAGGCTTGATTCCACAGAGAGGTGGCTGATTGGGAGCCAAATCTGGAGGGAAACAGTCCCCAAAGTCAGAGCAATGCCTGTGCATGGCTTTTTCTGAAGATGTGATGAGTATTTCTTTGACAGGTGATCTGTACCATCTCCTGGAGATGGCAGAAAAGAGGGAGACAATCCCACAGGGATTGGTTGCGATGCAGAGCTGCATCCATGCATGTGCTGCTCCTACCTCAAAAGACTTCCAGATTAGCAGGGTTAGTCAAAATATCCTTTCACCTGTGCTTTAATTAAGAGAAGTACAGCTGTGTGAGATCTCACTGGTGCATTACCTGGAACTCTGTATCTCAAGCACTATCAGCTGACCAATAAATAGTTGGTTAATTATTAATTATCTAAAGATTATGTTTGGAAGGGTAGATCACCTTGAAACGTTGTTTTTTACCAGCCAGGCAATGAAAGATTTCGATTTGATGTGACACTACAAGCCACTATTTTTAGGGTTTGGCAGGTTAGAGGTAGTGAGTGACTCGTTTCTCCCCACTGTGCCTGTTCAGGACCAGGGGTCAGCCTCACAATGCCCTCCCACCCAGCACATTTGGGATGTGCATGGATCCTCTGTTTGGCAAATAATTGATATCCTAAGTCAGCCTGGAGTAACTCCAGCACCAAGTGATCTTGTGCTTTTTAATGTTTTCATTGGTTTTATTTCCAGCAATATTAGCTCATCCAGTTATGCACAGTACAGAGGCTTCTATCCCAAAAGACAGCAAAGTGCTTAATTTCCAATTTCATTTAAACCTCCACTGAAATGCTGTTATGTTGGATTTTGGGGTGAAACAGAGACACCCCCTTGCTGTCTCCTCTGGTTGGTGCAGCAGGCAGGCAGCTTGAGGAGAGTTGCCCTTTCCCAAGCAGGCGCGTGTCCTTCATGTGGATAGTGCAGCCGAGACCTTCCCACCCAGCTTTTACTGGCTGCTGTTTGCAGGCATGAATTTTCCCTCCAGGTTAAGTGAAAAAGCTGAGGCCAGTTGCTAAATGGGTGTCCTTGTTCTTCTACCATGCAGGGAGCTGCCCTGGTTGAGAGCTGACTGGGGAGCAGCTGTGGTCTCTGTCTCTGTGCCAAGCTTGGCTGGAGACGGAGCATCTCCACCAGCTTTTGGTCTTCTTCCAAAAATCCCTGGCTTACCTTGTCCTCCATCACTTGGCAAATTTTGCAAACCAGGTTGCAAGAAGAGCAAATGCAGGATTGCTCACCTGATACCCAGAACCGAGCTCTGAGGCGAGTGGGAGTGGGAAGGGGAGCATGAGCAGCACTGAGGAGCTGCTGCTGTCCCCTGCAGAGGTGTGTTGGCTGGGAGCTGCTCTTAGCAGCTGAAATCTGCTTTCATGTTGTACATTAGAAACAAAGAAAAGCAGAAGAAAAAGCATAGTTTTACTCATAAGCAAAGGATATTTGATAAAATGCAATTTAAAAAGCGTGGCAGTCGACATGAATGCTGCCAAACAGCACATCTTAGCACTGGAAAATTGATTTAAAAATGAATAATCCCCTAAACATTAAAGATAAAAAGAAATCTGTTTTTTATATGTATCTGAAAATGAAAAAAGCAAATAGGATCATTTAACTACATGCTATTGCTTATATTATATTCTATTTAGTGTATCTTCTGAGGTTTGACAAAGAAAAATCACAGAGATTTCTTTTACCTGCTTGGAATCTCCTCAGAGGAGATTGCCAGAGGAATGCAATGCCTTCCTCATAATCCACAGTACATGCAAACTGCTTTTTAATTAATAACACTTCCCAATTCCTGTTTTAGGCAGCCTCTGTAGAACAGCAGTACAGTACTGCACATCTGGATGGGTCCATTGGCACTGAAAACATGCTTTCAACCTGTGAACTATGTGTCTTGCTGTATTGAAACTATGTCAAACCAGACACTGTAAAAATATGTTTAGCCCTGTAAACGTCTTTCTATTGTGCTCATCACTCTATTCTGGCAATTGCTTCTTAGGTGACTTTCATTGCTTGCCAAAGCGTCCAACACCCCGCCATGCATGAAATGGGGGATTTGCATACCCATTGGAATCATCGGATTCAACTTGGCCACTGGTTGCTTGAGAGCCCATGTATGTTCTGTGGGGCTTGGCAGAGCAGCATAGAGGGGCAGCATCAGCCTTGGATTGTCTGGAAGGCAGTGGAGAAACAGTGAATTTTTGTTTACTTTAAGTGAAAGGCAGCTCATTTTCCCTGGCTGTGCAAGCAAAGGGGCAGGTGACTGAGTGCTTGCAGGAGCATCAAGTCCTTCTTTTAGCAAAGCAAGGCATGTGGTTAAATTGTAGTTACTCCCTCTTGGCTGCATTCTAGAGAGCAAAACTCCTTTGCCTTCTCTCCCTGCTGATGTACCATTGGGGAGCCAGATACCCTCACCCACCACATCCCTGTACTGAGACTGGCAACCTCTGTGCTCCTTTTCTCCCCAGGTTAAAGCACAGATCCTCTTCTGTTGGCTTCAGCAGGGTGCATAATGCTATCACCTTTTCTCCAGCTTCACTGAAATCCTTTTGTCCTGTGGTATTGGTACTTTCTACTGATAAAGAAAAAGGGTCTTTCAGACATATACCTGTATCTTAAGTAATTGCTCATGTGTTATGACATGGACTCATCTCTGGGAAGTGAGAAAAGTTTCAGGGTGTTAGTTAAATCAATTTTTTTAATGTCTACACAAAGTTTTATGGTAATTCTTCCTGTTTACACCAGGTGAGGATCTGACCTCCTTCTTTGCTTTCAGTTTAGCACTGCTGCTAACTTGAAACGTGGGACATTTGTTGTTTCTCTTAGGAAAGGGTGGAGGAGGTGGGGGGAAGAAAGGCAATTTTGAGGAAAGCCTCCAACTTTTACATTTATGAGAGTGATTTTAATAAGTTTGAGTTACCCGTGCTAATCCTTTAACAGGAAGGCAGTTTGAGAACCAACCCAACCTCCTTTCCTTTCATTTGATCCCAAAACACCTGCAACTCTCAGCAGAGTAATCTATGAATCACTGTGTCTGTCGTCCACTTATTGTCTTGTCTAGTGCACTCCACGGTGGAACTAATCAACAGCCCTGAATGAAGCATTGCTCCTGAGCTGAATTCCTTAAAGCTCCTGAAGTATTCAGCAAGGAGGAGAAATCTTTTAGTATGATTTGCTCCACATTCCAAATTCATTTATAGAAAGAGAATAGATGATTAACAACGGGTCGAGAGACACAGATTTAGCACTGCTTTGCCCTGACCTGCCCTGAGTTACTCCTTCCACTTCCCAGGCTGCTCTAATAAGATGGGTTCAAGGAGTGGGATGGCAAAAGCTGCTTGAATCCCCTGCACCCAGCCATCTTAATTTGGTTTATTGGCCTTAATGAACAAATCTGGTTCCTTAATCACAGGTGAATGGAAAAGGTCACTTGCTACTCTGACAAATGGGTTTACCCTGAGTTGTTTGTGTCGGGCTCGCAGATAGTGGCATTTCCCCCCTTTTTCTTCCCCACGATGAAATGCCAACGTTTCTGCGGCACCTCCTAGTGTGACCATTACCTGTGGTGTCTGGGCTGCCTGCCAAGGAGCACCCTCGGTAGCAACAAAAGCGTAATCATTTCCAGTTGGAAAAGACCGAGCAGTGGTAATTTTCCCTTTTGAAAGCCGCAGCGGTGAGGGTCATTTGCAGCAGCCATTTGGGGAGACTGCGAGATCCCCAGCTATGTTCCTCATCCCCACCAAGCAGTGTCTGGCTGACTTCGGCAGTGAGGAAGCCAGTGAAGTGTTTTAGGTTTGCAAATGTGTCTCTCTTGGTTAAGTGGTATGGGTGGTAAATGCTAACGAAACGGGTCCAGAAGGAATGATTACCATTTCCTAAATGAAAAGCTGGTCTGCAGAGAGGTTCAGAAGAACGAGGGATGTGAAAGTGCTTTAACCTCCTGCCCTGTCAGCCAGCATGGCAACGCAGGCTCTGTTACATCTGAAATTCTACACTGTACCAGCTACTAGGAAGTAAATTAACTCTGCCCCAGCCAAAACCAGGACAACAGCACATCCCAAAGCACATCCTGCATCTCCCAGGACTGGCTATGCCGGGCAACAGCCTGCTTTAAGGGCGCATTGCTGGCCTTTTCTCAACCAGTACAAACTTTGGACTTGCTGACACTTGCTGTTGACTTTGGTAGTAAATGGGAGCAATAAAGCCAAGTCTCCATCCAGATGTACCTACTGGAAAAAGCCAGCTGAGCGGTCTCACGCAAGTCCTGGTTAGTGGCTTACCCCATGAAATCCTTTTGCAGCCAGTACAAAAGGGAAACCATTTCAGAAAGCAGTTGAACAGCTATAAAGGTACTTGCAGCAAAATCATACTTTCTTTCAGATAGGGCTGAAAACCTCTTGATCTATTTAGAAGACAGAATGCACTTAGAGCGTGTTCATGGTGATGTATGTTTATCGTGATGGGTGAGATTTTTGGACACATGGACTCTGGAAAATAAAACCTTTGAGAAATGGCCTGAGTGGATTTGTAGAAGTACCGCCCATACGGAGCGGTGTTCAGTGTCAGCTGAAGATGAAACTCTTCCTCAGGCCCTGGGTGCTCACAGACAGCCTCACTGGCAGCCTTCTTAGGTCACGTAAAAAATGAGTTGGGTCAAACCCCAGATGTGCAAACTGAGTGTTGAGATGCACCGATTTTCACTTTGCTGGAAAAAATGATGTCTCTTTTACTTCACACTTCTGTTTTGAAACAAAAAGGGAGGTGGGAGTTCGTCCAAAAGAGAGCTTTCCAATTTTATCTGGCATTTAAATTCTGCCATGTTTGAGTAACTGTCAAGATAAAGCTCCCTCTTGCAGGAACGTACTTGGCTGTGGAAAAAGGCAGCGGACAGGTGACTGGCAGGAAGCGAGAGCGGCTGCTCCCACGCAGATGCTAGACGGCTAAATACGTTTTGAGATCATCATTCCCATTCAGATCCTTTTCCTTTGATTCTTCACATTATTTTTATATTGGAGGCAAATAAGAAACAAAGACAAATGTGCAAAATGACGAGTCAGAGTTGATTGAAGCAGGAAAATAAGCCATTCACACCACTTCCCGGCTTGCTGTGAGAGGCGAATCATTCACGAGAGTGAATCATGGCAACTAGAGCTGCTTGAAATGACTGCTTTCTGCAGTTAAATTGCTGCAGGCATGCACGAAATAAACAGGGATATTAGTTCAGTTTGTTTGAAAGTTTTCCCTAGCTATGATTTCACCTATGCTTTTGCAGGGCCAACAAGTGAACTTATTTTCTGACAGATGATATTTAAGAGCATCTCTGTGTTTTCTTTGGGTAACTACATAATTTCCAAGAGAAAACCCCATCAGGAATGATGAAGAAATGCACTCACTCCATCTCCAATAGCCAACATGGCAAGAAGAGTTGTGAGTCGCATCTCTTCAATGACTGAAACTGCTGCAGGTGAAAGTGTCTTGATTCTTCTCTCAGACACGTACATGGATTTTGGAAAGAAATCTGCTCCTTTTGCCTCCTGGGTGAAGGTATTAATTCATCCAGGCTTTTTCTAAGAGGATCTTCTTAACACAGATTTTCAGCCTCAGATGGGTACCGGTGTCTTTTAGAGATATTAAAGGTACTGTACAGAAGCTGAATGTCATATCTCTATAATGCATTTTTTTTTGGCAGATCTTACTCCTTGCCAAGTATCAGTGACAGGAGACAGACAGATTACTGCAGCAAAAGTATAGCTCCTGAAATTCAACTCTTTGGGGTGACACAGGAGGGAGCTAATTGGGAGCAAAGCTTTTGGAGCTGGGATTTAAAAGCAAATAGCTGCTTCTTCAGCACAGTGGTTCATGACCTATGGCTCTTCCTGGTCATGTTGTTCCTTGGAGTTTCACACCTTTGTCTTTCTGCCAAGAGACAGAATTGGTTCCTTGAAACCTGAACAGAGTTTGCTCGCTCTGTTCTACAAATTTAGTCTGCTTGTACACAGGCACAACATCTGATGATACCATCTGCTGTGATGCCTCTGTGTGCCAAAGCTTTCCATTTCTTCTAGCTCATTGACTATCAAGGTGGTATTTACCTGTTGTAGGTATCTACTACATGTCTGTCTCTGAAAAAAAATTGTTTAGATTTCCTTTGTCCTTGATAGACAGCTTGTAGGATGCCACCTCACTTCAAACTGGACGTCTAAAATGAGTGCCCTGAGCAGTTGCTTCCTGCAGCCTGTGTGAAGCTACTGTGTATTGTAAATGCCCAGAATTAGCGGTGGTGGATCCCCGCGTAGGTTGTGTGCAGACAGCAGAGGGTGCTGGAGTTTTTTTTCCTTTCAATGCACCTCCAAGGTTGCAGGATCATTATAACCTAAAATCAATTGGCTTTTATTCTGATTGCTGAACACACAGGAGCCAGGCAGGTACAGCAAAAGAGGAGGTACCCAACTTGAGTGAAATAGACGGTGTCACCTTTGAAAGTCACAACTCTGTCCAAAACTCTATCTACCAACTCAGTGAATGGAAACTGAGATTATCAAGATAAGAACCAACAGATTTTATTCTTCAAATTAAATTTTTTAACTAGAATTTTCCCTCTCAGAACATTTGTAAACATTTTTTTTTCCCCCCAGGAAAAGGAAACAAAAGCTCCTACAAATCTTTATTTCTGAGAAGTCAGAGTCTAGAAAACTTTGCTCTGTCCAAAATTCAACTTGCAGAGGAGCTTGGGAACTATGTTTTGGGCTGTGACACGCTACAGGTGGTGGTGTTAATGGCAGGGAACCGGAGCGTGGGTAAGGCAGTGGCCACTTCACCTCCCACTTAATGCACCTTTACACGCACCCATGTTTAAAAGCACAGGTTTCACCCAAGCAGGTTACGATTCCAGCTGTCATCATAGCCAGGATTAAAACTCAGGAGTGACTGGCTTCTAGCCTGTTTCTTAATCTATTAAATCACACAGTCTCTCTCGTGCTAATTCTTGCAGGTTACTGGGGTTGCTTGGCAGCAACAAGCCCAGCCTGAAGTCTAGTGCTGGCTCCGTTACCAAGTCAGCTTGGTTGCCAGCTCAAGGGCATCCAGTCAACAAATGTCTTATTTTTGGATTCTCCTGTTCTCCTGAGACCGTTAGTGTGAGGAATGACCTCCTTTACCTCATTCACCTTGTTTGCTGTTCCCAACCCAGATAGTGTCGTGGCTATTGCATGAGTCAATCGTCCCATGGAGTAGTGGTCTCGCTGTGATGTTTTCATTACTACTTGAACCATAGCAGTGGTTGGCATCTGCAGGACGTTTCAAATGAACATAGAAAAGTCTATATTTTAGTCATGTTAAAACTATGACTAAGCTAACAAAAGTCAGGAAATCCAAACTGCAGATTGATAGGTTGTCCTTGGATTGCCCTGCCATGGCTAGGCATGGGATGCGATGCACCGGGGCTGGAGCATTGCAGTCCTCCAGTCCTCAGGAGGATCATTCCAGTGCCTGGGCACAGTGTGATGTGCTGAGAGTGGAAGAGCAGCTGCAAATGCAGTTAGTACTTTTATGGGTTCATTTGTCTTCTTTTTACAGCCAATCTATTTTACTCCAGCAGTAGAATTCTCCACTTTTTTTTTTCTTGTTACTTGCAGAACGTAATTGTGCAAAGATGTTTGGCTTCCTTGCATTGAAGCAGAAGCCTTCTCTTTGGATCTGAAAGTCAGGCTGGTTTCTCCACCTCTGAAAGGGTGCATACATAGGTCTTCTTGTATAGCAACACACAGAAACTCCTTCCCAGTGAGAATGCCCCATTTCCTAGTTGTCGTTTTCTGTAGCCAACATCACTTGTCTGATTTGGTATTTCTTTATTTTTCCATATGAGTTTACAAGCGAGATCGTCTTTAGGAAGTAGGCTGTAGGAATCTGAAATCTGCAATACAAAGATGATGAAGGGTAGTGAAGAGCCACAGATTCTTCTGCTAAACTGTAGTTTTTATGAAAACTTGGAAAACTTTGTCTGTGTTTCTTATTAGAACTAGTGAAATGATGCAGATCAAGTCCATTTTCATAATCTTCAAATGTATGTCTGTTCTAAAAGGTAACTTTAAAATCTTTTTGCTTCTCTGATTACCAAATAAAACAGGTAATTTTGGTTTTCTTTCTGCATATGTGACGTTCAAAGTTTATAGCTTTTGCTGAACGGGCTGACCCAGTTTTAGGGTGGAATAGTGTGACAATTTGATGAGAAAAAGAATGATGTTTAAACATAGGATTGGATTTTGGAACCTGGTAAACAAGAGCAATCCCAACTTGAGTAATGTTGGGACCTTGCAAGCTTTCCTCCAGGCAGCTGTGGGTCCTGGTGGCTCGATGCTATCTCTCGGGGCGGCTGGGACTTACAATTGCCCTGTGACTTCCTCCTCGCAAGGAGAGGATGGGAATTTGCTGAAGGCTTTTATCAGCAATATGCATCTGCCCCCATTCTCACTCAGCAGCTCTTGCCAATGAGTGGGAAAAGTCGGGCGAATGCTTAATCTGCTCCCAGCTTGCTTCCTGCTGCCGTGCCCCAGGGATGGAGGAAGCAGACAAGTGGCCCTGCATGCTCCCTCTTTGCCAGGCCCCAAAGTTCAAGAGGCTCAGTGAGAAAGAAGAAAGACTCTTGCTCCCTTTTGCAAGGCATATTGCATATTTAATGCTGAAATATAGTGAAAGTCTGTAAAGTTGAGTTATATGGGACAAAACCCAGATGAACCTTACAACTTTGAGCTCTTTGGACACCTGCTGAGTGAATTTTGGCCACTTGCTCTGTACAGTCTGATGTGATATTAATGTGACATCTGAAGAGGCTTCCAGTTAAATGAGGTGTCATCTTAAGTTTTCATTTTGTACTTTTGTTCCATCTGCAGTTTGAGTGTACCTGGGGCCACCACTTGATTTATTTCTTTCTCAGTTCAAAAAGCTTTTACATCAAGAGTTTCTCTTGTGTCTGCAAGTTATTTCTGATGAAGTGTGAGGTGGAAGGCACATCTCTGTTCCTGGTGTATGTAATTTAAGTTTGGTAGAAGCTCTTGGATATGAAAGACCTGTATATAAGGACACACAGTGGGAGCACAGTGAGCATGCTGGAGTCTGAGAGATCTCCTACATCATGCTGGAAACCACCAGTGAAATGCATAGCAGAAGCTGTGCTGTTGCAAAGAGCCATGAGCCCCCCAGAAGTGGGAAAAAGCTGCCTTTTCACTGTACTGCACTTTTATCTGCAGCTCTTAGTGCAACAAGGTCTTAATCCTCAAATAAAGCCATGAGATGTGACTCTGGTACATACAGTAGGAACATTGCTGGTATCTTTTTGCCCTTGCTGGTGTATGAATGGGAGAAGACATTTGACCTAGACAAGCCATGCTGGTAGCAGCAAGTGCCTGCATGAGCCTCGTGTGTGCTCAGAACTGTAGACTTTTGCTTCTCTGTTTTTTAACTTATTTTTTGGTCATTTTTTTCCCCAAAACAACATCACTAGTGAAATCTCTCTCCCATTTAAAGCTGGGGAATTTTGTCATGGACTTTTATGGTGCCAGGATTTCCTCCATGTAGTTTTTTAGCACCTGAGCTTAGGTAGGGTTCAGGAGAACACAACTACTACTAGACCAACCTTCCTGTACTGTATCAAGGTCTGGAGTTAACAGGGCAGTTGCAAAGCGTGGCACACAGTGCATTTCTGCATTAAATACACCCCCATTATCTTACATCCCAAGCAGCCCAGATTGTCAGTAGACAATTACGGGTTTTGTTGGGTTTATTTGGATTGGCCTACTCTCAGTTTTCCACAGTGGTACTCTATTTGTAAAAACAGATCATTAATGATAACAACAGATGACATGTGTCTGAAATATGGGGTGGACGAGGGAGTTAGTTTTTCTTCCTATTTTTTTCTTCCTGAGTGTCTGCACTTTGACAGCACGTTTGCCAGGCTGTCACTTGGTTGAGAGATCCCCGAGATTAGGACTTCATTGTGTGAATGTTTTCACAGCACTTGTTGCTATAAAGAATCTTCACACTTTAGTGGATGAAATCTGGACTCCTAGACACAAACTGTTAAGAAGCAATCATAACAATTAGCTAATGTGTCAACAATTAGCACTTTCCATCAACCGGCATTGAGTGGAACCTTCGTCTTATCCATACACAGACAAAAATGCAATGATGTAGTAAAGAAAAGCAGTGAAATTGGCTGCACTCATCCCTTGCTGTAGCCAGCAAACTCCCCTGGGTATTGTTTACAATGATTATTCTTCCATTATGATGTTATTGCACAGGTCAGGGGTGGTAGCTAGACTGAAAATAAGCTTTTTTCCCCCCCCCTTTTTTTTTTTTTCCCTTAAACTTTTGGCTGCTTTTACAAAAGTACAACAGAAACAACTGCTGTGGAAAGGTCAGCCAGTAACAGTACTTTAGTGTTTAACTGGTAAATATTTCAAAATAGTATTTCTAAGATTTTACCATTTGGAAGTTTTTCAATGCATCTCCAGCCCAGCACAACTCCATCAATGTAAGATTTCCATGGTCTCCACTGGGAATTATTTACAATGGGCACATTATAGTCTGTTACCATATCTACCACTAGTTGGGTAGGATTTGTTTTAATATATTTTTATATGGTATATTACTGGCAGTAATATAAAAAGCACCATTTTCTCAAGTATTTTACATATCATAATATATAAGCACTGAAGAGAACTGAAGGCAAGTCTTCTGATGTGACCTTGCAGCCACTCTTACCCATTCAATAGCTTCTTAGAAGACAATGCCTTTGACTGGAAAGAAGACCAAAATCTTCTCCAAGGAAGTGTCTTTTGGGAACATTTACAGTAATGTGCGGGGTTTGTTACAAGCTGCTGTGAGACGAACATAAAGAGCTGCAGCACCGGCGAGGGTTTCTCTGGTTAATTGTGGAGTTGAAGCCAAAGTGAAACTATCTTAAAAACAAGCAGTACAGTTTCTAAAAGTAACAACACTGCTTGACTGCATGCCAAAGCAATTGATTTAAAGCACGGCACAGTGCTCGAGCACTGCCTCATCTGGTACAGCACCCTGGTAGCTACAGTTTGGACCATATGTGTATGTTTAGGAATTATTTGACAGCTCAACAAAGAGGGTGTTGCAGCAATCTGAACAAAAAGGTGAAGGTAAAGATGCAAATAGAAACATCAGTTTATTGATTTCTTTAAGTTCAGCATACATTACTTTGTTGTAACAAGGGAAAGGGATGACCCTGTGGTTTAGGAGCAGAGGCACCGCCTCCCCAATTCTTCCCAGATCTCTCTGTGATTAGGTGCAAACCTAAGACCTCAACATACCTCAGTTGCTTCCTTTTAATACCAGTTCTTCTCTGTCATCTCCTTCCAGCCAGGAACATTGTGATACTAAACAAATGTTTGAGATTTTTGGAGTGGAGAGGGGGTGATGTGGTGTATAATTACACTAAAGGACTATTAATATGGGAAATATGGTCAATAAATATAAGAGGTGTTGAGTAATGCAGGAACATTCTTTACAAATTCTTCAGTAATAGAGTAGACAGAGTGCCACAGACAAAGAAAATCCTCTGAATTGCAAGTGTGTTCTTATGGCTTTTGCCAAGATGATGACAAAACCCTTTCTTTCTTGTTGCATTAGGACTCCTATTCAATGATACACTTAAGCATGTTCTTAAATTCCGTTGACATTTGAAAGCACTGTTGACTTTAATAGGACTTAAGCACCTGTTCATGGTTAATTGTGTACTCTCAGGGCTTTTCTTGAATAATAAAAAAAAAAGATGGGTAGACTTAGGCATGTGCTTAAAGTTAAGCAGGTGCTTAAGTGCTTTGCAAAGTCAAGGCCTTAGAACTGAGCCTAATCCTCTCTGAAGCCAGAGGATGGATTTGCCCTGCAGTGTGCCTGATGTAGAGGAGCAATTTGTTTAAGTGAGAAAATAAAGTCATGAGAAACATCCAAAGGAATATGTTTATTTTTGCACCAGCACCCAACTAGTGGGTACCAGCTGCTGACAACTGAATCATAAAATGAATTCACAACCGGACAAAATGGACCAAACCAAAATCTCTTCAAACATTAAAAGTTATGGGCCTAAATAATATCACTTGATAATTAAAATTGTACCCTGAAAAAAGCCCTCTTTTCATAGGCTTAGTATTGAGGTTGCTATCGGTCAGAGCAGGGCTTGAACCCTGCAAGTGAAGGCAGGGGTCCTGCTGGGACAAGTGACCGCCCTCAACTCTCTTGGCATAGGCAGGGATTGATGGTTCAGATATGACAGAGCCAGGGGTGTTTTTCCTGCCCCTTAGTCTGAAATTAGGAAACTAACTTTCGTCCCCACTCCCTGTCTGGGAGGAGAAGACAAGGCTTCTGCTCTCATTTTTCCTGTGGGTTGGCGTTATAAGTCTCCACATCAGAGGCTGTCTATCTGGAAAATGCTGTGTAATGCTCAGTGAAGTCGTTCCTGCTTTTGACTTCTAGGTAGTGCACTACCAATTAAAAAATAAAGTTGCCAAATTCTTGTAAATTTAGGGATTAGACTCTTACTTTAAAGTTAAAAAATAGTACCTTGTCTTCTCCCCACCTTCCCTGTCCTACACTATCTACTGAGAAGAGTAGAGCATTGCTTGTGCTTTCTTAAAGTCAGCATCCTGAAAGAAGAGCAGCCAAAGAGGATGATTGGAAGCATGGAGTTGTGTGAGACATGGCACCGCTGTTCTCTTGGACAAAGCAGAAGAGAGTGACTGAAATCTTTCTGTTTACTGTCAGTCTGTTTACTGGGCCATGCAGGCAGGCTGGTGAGCTGTAGGCTGGGCTACAGAAAGACTGGGGCTTTGGGAGTAAAGGGTGGTGGCTGACACAGATCTGAGGAGCTGATCCTGCTCTCATGGTGGGACTGGACCTCAGAGATGCCATGGAGGTGATGGTCATGCACTGTGCCAGGATGAATCTGAAAACACAGGTGCCCTGGGGAGTGAGCAAGTCCTCTGCCAGCACCTTGATGATGAGTCTTGCCATATTTGGTGGTTTTCTCAAAGGTCCATTTCCTTCAGTATTGTGATTGACAATGTTATCTTTTATTAAAAAAAGAAAAAGAAAAGAAAGAAGTTTCCAGTCTTTGTGGTGGTAGAGATAAGCAGGAAAATGGGAACTTAAACCATTCCCAAATAAGAAGCCAAATAAATAGAATACATTTTTAACAGCAACAAAAAAAAGTGCTAAACCCTAACAAAATAGAAATAAACAACTGAAGTTGTATTCCTTGAAACGTGAGTTTGAAAGGTGGAAGTTAGCATTGCTGCCTTGTTCATGGGAGCTGAGGGGTGCCAGTGCTGGCACTCTGCTCAGGACTCTTTTTGTGATTTAACCCCTTCACTGTGAAGCTGTAATGAAGTTAAATGCAGTTTAAGGGGTTCAGGGGAAATTATGAGGCTGTAGCTATAGGGATGGTTTCCTCATTTCTCCATGAGGGTTTTTAGAGATGATGTACATATGTAAGCTGGACAGGAGGAGTCTAATCCTCTGTCAGGAATCTGATAACCAGAGTGAAGTGAGAGATGCCCACTCTTGTCCACATGGTATTGCAGATTAATAGGAAAATAAAACCCATAAGAATTCTTTTTTTTTTTTCTTTTTTCCCCTCATTCAGCTTATTTACCAAATGGAAAGTGTTCGTATTGGAGAACAGCAAGCAATCCTCACCACTGCAGACAAGAGAGTAAAACCAAGGAGAGTCAGGTGCTCCAAATAAGAAACTGTCAGGAAGGCTCTATGTCTCCCGAGCAGTCTGCCTATAAATTGTGGCAACGCCACCACTGTGAGCTGGAGCCTGGGGGAAGAGAATGGTATAAAAATGATAAATCACAGCCAGAGTTCCAGATCTTAATCAGACAAAGCAAGCTGGTTCCATTATCAGACAGATTTATATAATCGCTTACTAATACCGCTGTGTCTTTCCTCTGGTTTCTTTTAGTAGACACGGGATGAGACCTCAGATAGCAATCCTGAGGTCACAACTGTCCTCACATCGGAAGGGACCAATACTTTTCCATCCTGACCTTCTGTGTCACACAGCCAATAGTTTCCTTGCATTAAGACCTGTTTGGACTAGAGCATCTTTCTTAGGAAAGCAGTGAATCCTGCTGCTGGATGAGCACAGCATCTGGGGGACTTTCTTAATGATTATTCTGGCTTGAATTCCTCATTGCAACATCTCCAGCTTCCAATCACTGCTCTCATTCTGCATCTGTTTACTTCAGCTCAAGAGATTTCTGGGATCAGACCATCAATCCTCACGTTTTTCACTACAAAGACACTTTCTGATCTGTCATCATTTTTATCACTCTTCTTTTGAATCTTCTCTAATGTTTCATTCTTCTTTTTTTGAAGTGTATGTATAAGACCCCATAGCAGGAGGGTTTGTGTTGGCACCATCACGGTGGTCTCACTACTGTGTCACTGGCAGGTCAATCTGCTGCAATTGCTTTGCTGCCCTTGTGTCTTCCCTACTTGCAGCTCCCCAGTTTTTGTGTCTTCTGCACACTGTTCTAAATAGTTCTGAGGTGTTTCTTCCTTGTCATTGATTAAAATCCCTCATAGTGGCAATGCCAGGAAGTGGTTCTTATGGGAGACTGAGGAAATTTTCATTACTTGTTGATGATTTCATATTTGCAGTCACATTTTATCTTGTCCTTTACTTGTGTGCATTTTGTGTCATTGTATTTGATTCCGTTATCAGAGAAAATATAATCACTTACCAGTAAACCCTTCTCCATATCTCAGTCTCTAAAATACCATCCAAGAATTTATACTGTAATATAAATTCAGAGCTATTATCCAGACAAATCTTTTCAACAGTTTTGAATATGTGACCAGAACTATCTTTGTCAGATAAACTGTTATATATATATATATATATATATATAATTCCATTTAGTTTAGTAGGATCTATTAGCTATAAATTAATATAAATTAATATTAACCATAAATGTGTTTAATTGCTAATGAAGAAAGCTCTACTGGTTAAGAAAATAGTTGTAATTTGCCTGCTCTGATATTAGGTGGATCTGTCTTTGCTTGACTGCTCCCTCTTGCCCGTTGCAGGTACCAGAACCAGGCTGGGTGTCCTGCAGTCCTCTGAAACTGGCACTTTCTTCTTAGAAATCCACATTCGCAATTCAGGGCATAGCTCCTTTATTTTGCTCAAAACTTGTGTATACCCATTAGTTGGATAAGTTAACATGAAAAACTTGGCTTTCCTGGCTGCAATTTCACTCCCTCTGGGCTATTTTGAGATTGAATCATCATCATGTACATGTATGATATGACATTACCCTCTAAATATTTTGCAGAAGCATCTGTGTGAGCACCTCTTGCTTTTGTACCTTATTTTTGACAATGAACTGGTGCCATAATTCAGATCACTTTTGTTCCTACTAAACTTGAGCTTTTCTTGTGTCGTTATTTTCCACTGGCAATTTTTTGTAATTTATAGCCTCAAATTAACATTTATGACTGCTAGCTTCCCTCTTTTCTATTATATTTATATCAGCTCCCACTTCCCCTCTAAGTGACACTGTTTTATAGGTTTACTGGTTTTTAATTTTTGTGGCAAGTTTCTTTCTCAGCTACAGAATAAAGACCTGCAAACATCTTGTAAAACATTAGCTGGTCCCAAGTATCATTCTCATGCTTCTATTCAATTGCTCCTTTTGCACTGAATGGTTTGATAACTGTTTTCAGTTTTCTAAAGCCATTCCTTAGAGCACTAAGGGTTTTAACTGGTAGGACTTTTATTGCATATAATGAATGTAACAACGTGATTTCATGAGGTGTCATCAGCATCCTGCTGTAATCTAGGTATCTCTTTATCCCTGTAATGTGTGAATCCCAGTTGGAATTGTATTTTCCCACCCTCCCTTATTACTTTGGAAATAAACCATGGATTCTCTGAGTGTATATTTTGCTGCTGAGGCCCATGTAGTTAGTCATGGTAAGATTATACACTTCTACCAGCTCTGTATTTGTTCACACAAACCCACCACTACACAAAAATTAGTGTGCTGGGAGATGTCTCTGCCCTATCCTCTTTTTCCCATGGGGAAAAGTAAATCCATGGAGGAAAATTTGTGCCCTTGAGCTGTGAAGCGTGCTGTCCAGACACCTGTACATAACATGAAGTTAAATAGAGGAAATAATAGGGAAACCATTTCCGTTGTCATTTCCATTTGGATCATCCTCATCATCACATTTCAGGGTGACAGGTACAGAAATAATATGTGAAAATCTCTTTCTAGGGTGCATTTTGAAAAGCTGGCACCTGTATTCAAGCAGCTGGTCTGAAACAGGCGTAAGATATGGATTTGATCTATTTGTGAGCATGTCTGTGTGTACAAGTGTAAGCCTCTATCTACAGAAAATTAAATTATGCTGTAGTGCCACGTACATTTGAGTGAGCTGGGCAAGACTCTTGGGAAGATGCTAGGTCTTTTTTTGTTTTCTGGTAATTAAACAGTTCTCTATTTTATAATAGTTAATGAAAATGAGAGTGGTTGGAAGGGTTATTTCTGTCTGCTGCTATTAGATTCTCCAGATTTGCTGACCCTGAATAATTAAATGTTTTTGATCACTCCGTTTATATTGCCTGGAACTGAAGTAATTCTGATCCTTCAGCAAACTTGAAGCACAGCATGGAACTTACTGAAAGGCGCCAAAAGATGAAACATTTCAGTTTTGTGGTTCACATCTGTCTGTCCTGAGACCAGGAGACCATTATAATACACTTAGAGCATTTAAAAGCTCCTCAAGGTTGAAAGCCCCGATTAGGGCAGTATCTGTTCACGTGTGGGAGTCCTGTCTGAGGCAAACCTGGCAGCGAGGAGACCTTGGGTCCCTTGTCTATGGGAACAGACGTTGAGAATGTTGGGTGCTGGGGGAAAAATAAGGGGAAAATGTAATCAATGAGACCCTGACACTGGAGTGAAAATAGCAATGCACACATCCATCAGTTTGTACTGTTTTTACAGAGAGTATAAAATATTTAAACTGAAGCCATTAATCATCCTGCTCCTCCGTTCTAATCCATGGGAACCACAGGAGGTCACCAAATATGCATTAAATATAAAAGAATGAAAAATATTGCAAGGAGAAGAAGTGTAGCCTGGGAGACAGAAATGCTAAAAGCAAAAAAAAAAATTCAGGCAGAAATTTTGCTAAAAATGAAAATACTGTTTTTGTACTGTTGTGTTGGAAAATCATTACATTTTTAGGCAGCAATTCAATACCTATTTAGAATGAGTTAAAAAAAACAAACCCAAAGCAACCCTAAGATGGAAAGTGGTTTTATTTCTTGATTTATTTTTTTCCGAGATACTGCCAGATAGGAGCATTCTACATTTTGTTTATTTTGATAAAATCCCAGCACTGCTCATGGAAAGCAGACACTTCTCACAGAAGCCACTGCCAGGTTCACATTCCAGGTTTCCATCAGGTAACTTTGATGGATGTTTTAACCCCCTCATGCCGTTGGGTTTTGTGCCCTAGGCTGATACCATCCCCCATTTTCAATACCTAAAGATGAGAGAGGAGTCAGAGGGGATGCCTCGGGTGTTGGTGTGGAGAGGAAAGCCAAGGACTGTGGCTAAACTGCATCTCTCTGATTTATCTAGTATTGTTTGAATTTCCTGGAGTGAGCCTGGCTGCTTATTCATTTATTTCTTTACTGGTACTATGATAGTGCCTGGAGCCAGGGTTTGCTGGCTGGGGGGAGATACCTCAGTGCAGGGAGACGAGGGATGGCAGGAGCAGGCTAACTGCACAGCCAAGGACTGGAAGGAGTAAATATTTCCGTTATCCAGGGGCGTTATCCTACTGCTGCTTGCAAGTGCTAATAAGAGCCCTCGAGCAAAGTGAGAGCACAGAGTGCTGCTGTGCCTTGTGCTGCCTGGGAATGTAGGGACAGACAGCAACACACGACACAACTATAGGCTTCCAAAACCTGCATTCAGCTTTGGCACAATGCAGCCACTGTAGAAGACGACATTAGGAACAAAAAATAAAGCTTGAAGCTTCAAGAACAGGCTGCCAGAATTATTAAGAAAAACATCAAAATGATGCCATTAAAAACAGATGGGGATTCTATAAAGTATTGAAAAGAAAATGTTTAATTATGAGCCTTATGCAAAACCCATCAAAGTTGGATTAATATTATAGTGCTGTTGCTGTAGAGGGTTTAAGTAGTCCGTGGTGGAACATTAATCTTTCACTCCTTTAAAAATAATGTTTTCCTTTTGTTGATGACAAATTCCATCTCTTCACTGTTGAAATCATATATCCAGATTAATAGCATCTAACATAATGAAATCAAAAGGCACAGGTAATATGGATTAGTTTAGAAAACAACAACAACAAAGGGAAAAAAAAAGACCCAAGGGGGGGAAAAAGATTTCACTGGATGAGTGCTTTTGTCAACATCACTGTGGTTTTTTTCCTGTTGTTAAAGAGTGGGTACTCTCTGTTCGTAGATATCTTTGTCTGTCTGGGATGTCGTGTCGTGGCTGTGTACCCATAGTATTTCTAAAAGCATGCCAAACAGATTTTTTGGGGAGAGTCTTGTCTGTCTTGAGTTTCTGAAAGATTGCCTACAGCTGTGCAATCTGAACACCTCTGGCAAAAAGTGCTGCCACAAATCTGCCTCTCCCAGCTCAGCTGGCTGGAGCAGATAGAAAGAGTCTCTGTGATTTTATTAAATAAACTTATCTGAAGTGTGGAGTTGCTGGTACAGGGAGGGTTATTTTGGGAAAGCCAGGCTTTTCCTACCCCCCTTTGCCATGGTATCATGCTGTCACCTCTACCTATGATGGCTTTGGGCTGTCTCAGCAGGCGCTTGCCTGGTGTTCCCTGTAGGTGCTGAGATCTGTGCTGACTGCCTGCACAGAGAGACCTGTACTCTAGGCCAGGAGTTTCAGACAATTTCCTACATCAGTCAGGTTGAACATCTGAGGAGACAGCAAATGTTTTCACGTGAGACATGACAGTTTTGAATTTCTCCCTGGTGGGCTTGGGCATAGGTGTGAGCTGCTGTTTCAGATGGGAGAAAAATCCAAAGGAAAGACTTATCCCTGTAGCCTCTGCCATGTTGGTGCCTGGACTTGGACCTTTAGGCAAGTAAAGCAAGGAGATTTTGTTCTATGTTTTTTCTCATCACTGGTTCACCACTGGGTCATGGTGTTTGCTGCATTAACCCATGTTCTGGGATTCACGGCCCTGACCTTCCATCATGTGTCTTCTCACCATTTGCAGCCAACTCCTTGCACACGAAGCTCTACCTGTGCTCTTTAGTGCTCAGCTGCTTTATACAATGAACCATAGGGTCAAAACCCTGTATGCTGCATTCACTTAATACAACAGGAACAATTTCCCTCCCTCGTTTCCACCCCTCCCCCCTAAAAATAATTATCTGTGCTATATTGAATCACCAGGTACACCAAAAGCAGTCTCTTATTTTAGCAAAAATATCAACACTGACTGCCAAGGTAGATTTAAGGTGTTCATTACAAAATATTTTGTCCTGGGCTTTAAGAATAATGCACTTTCAGTACAAAGAAATGGTTATTCTGAACATTGGACATTTTTTTAGTTATTTACAATAGGTTTCAAGATTTAGAATTACCATGAAAGATTTACTTATATTGCAGTTCATGTAAAATTTAAAATCAATAAAGTAAATAAATTTAGCTTGTCTGCCTGAATCGATTTCCTCCTATGCTAACGCAGCCCTGTAATACTGTACTTCCTTATCTCCGATGTCATCCTCTAGTGATAGTTTCAGGGTTGCAATTCTATGTTATCATGTCCTTTGCGACATAGTGTGCCTTTGAGTCACCAGCCACTCCAATATTTCAACCCCCCTCCCCCCCAGCGGGGAGCTGCTGGGAGCCAGGCTCCCTCCCCCTCCCAGAGCCCTGTGCTCTCACAGAGAGGGGATGGAGCAAGGGAAATGCTGCTGCCGAAATAGGGACAGGGATCTGGGCTCCGATGTGGATGAGATGAGTGTGGAAAAGAGCTCAGAGGTCCTTTGTCGGGGCATCCGCAACAGAGAGGGAGAAGGGACTACCTTGTGTTTTTACCACTTCTCCCAAAGATGTTGATTTATGGCTTGGGAACAAACAAGCTTCCTTTTCTTTTCTTTCTTATCCCCCCAAAAAACTTATGGGATTGAAGTAGTGCTGAAAAGCAAACATATGTATCTGACTGCTACATTGGTATGTCCCTCAGCAGGAGATGGGGCAATTTCAGTGTGCACTGAAAGAGGAGACGCTCCCTTGGATGGTTTTCATTGAAATTTTCTTACTTTTGCTTTTTTACAGATGCCTCAGACAGAGGTACCTTGTAAGAGGTGGTAGACAAGTGGCAGTGGTGGACTTGCTTCTGAGCAGGGTTGTGTGTGGGTGATACCATACAGAGTACGAGAAGGATGGGCAAGCACAAGGGAAGCTCTGTTTAATCTTTATTTTGAGACCAAAATGAAAATGTTACCCAAAAATATAATTGAAGGCTACCTGTATCCTTTGTGCAAAACCCCAATCCTTTAGTTGTTCCCAGGCTGTAATGGGAAATGACATTTTTCATGTTTTCTGGATCTATGGCATGACCGGTAAAGGCTTTATTGCATTGACAGGTTTGGCTTTCTGATTAAAAAGGGATTATCTGTTGCCAAATGGAGGACGGTGGTTGTATTTTACAAGTTCAATGATTTAAAGCTTGGTCTTGTTCTTCACTGGAACAACTCAAATCTCTGCAAATGAGTCTGTAAAATCAAATTAGATGGCAACGGCAGTGCCTGCACTTGAGCACCGCTTTCAATTCAATGTGTCTCTGCAAGTAACTAGAGGCTCATGGATTTCAGAGATCCTTACCTAAAAAAGTTGTCAAAACTGATACACCTTTGGAAGCTGCCCTGGCATGAATGAAATGCCATGCTGAAGGCAAATTTGGACAGAAATGTTGCAGAGGACTTCAGCTTTAACCCTTTGCAGCCTCTTTAGCGTTCCCTGAGCGAGCTAAAATGATAATGTAAGCCACGGACCAACTTTGCAATGCTTCCAAGAAGTTTGCCCAGCAGACACAGCTGCACTATTCAAAGGATTTGGAGGAAAATAATCCTTGCAACAATAATAATCTAAAACTTATGAACTTTAAAACCATTGGATTTACTTGTTAAAAACGGAAACACATAAATACAAATGCTTTGATTCTGGGTCTGGCAAAAGAGTAACTGTTGTTATAGCCAAGCAAACACTGTTATAAGGCACTACTCTGGTTTCATGTGAAGTGAAATGTTCCTTTTTTATTACTTGCAAAAGAAAAGAAAATACCAAGTGTGTGTGTCAGTGTTGCTGTCGAGTTTGAGATGGAGTACGCTTCTGGAAGCTGTGAGGAAGATGCCTATAAAATATTAGGCAGACTTTAAAGGAAAAAAAAACCCATAATGGGAAGAATAGAAAACAGAAAAGGAGAGGACATAGTAATAATAGGAATAATAGTAATAATAAGGGAGCAGATCTCTTTCAGTTTTAAGTCGGCGTAAGTTGAAGTGAAACCAGTAATGTTGTGCTGCATTTATAGCGGGCGCAGCAGCAAAAGGTTTACGTATGTCCAAAGCTCATGAATTTCAGCAAATAAATACAAGCTATGTAATCAGTTTTATTTGTTTTCTGACTCATGTCTGGTGCATGGAGGTGAAGAGGCTTCAGTTGGAGCAGAGCTGTCCTCCAGGCTGGAGCTGATGGTGGACTTGGAGCATGAAGTTCTATAAAGCTGTGGGATGGCCGTTGTGGCTCTGCAGCTGCTGGCAGCTTTCGCAGGTGATTTTGAGCATGGCGTTATTGTAGCCCAAATACAATTTATATACCATGTTGGTCAGCCTTAGAGAAAATAAGATGTGTTGGATTTGGTATGTGCATTAATGACCAGGTTTTCCCAGATTCGGAGTTGTACAACTCCTGAGGCTGTTTCTCACTAGAAAACTTGGCCAAGGTGTAAGGAATTGGGCTAATTAAGAAGATGTTAAACACAGCTCTGCAGTAACAGCAGCTGACTGGCACATTGTCTGGAACAGGATGTATACTAAGCCTCAGTGTCATGAAGCTGAGAAAGGAAGAGCCTGCTGTTTTAATAAGTGCAAAATTATGTTTGATTGCTTTAGTGAGCACTGTACCCTAATTTTCTGAGGAAGCCAGAGTGGGTACTCACATTGAGAAAACAGTGCTCCAAAGGTCAACTCAGGACTTTTTTTCCCCCCCTCCTGTTTTTTTGATGACCAGAGTGACGTTGTCAGAAGTGAGCAGGTGGTTGCTCTCCTGAGCACCTATGGGAAGGCTTGAACAAGTGCTTAATTTTAAAATGACTAAGCACCAAGTCAAGAGATTTGTCCTGTTCTGTACTGTTGAAAATCAAATCACTTCTCCTGGTGCCAAGATAAGGAGAAAGAAAATGTCTTTAGCCTCACATTTAGAAATGGTTCAGAAATGCTAGCCCAGACTTCTGAGATCTTTTTCCTGTCTACTTTGCCTAATTAGTAAATAGGTAAGCAATTGATCCCATACAGTGTCATTTTAAATTCTATTGTCTACTGATCCTTCACTGGGGATATAAACTGTGTCCCTGCATGGGGTGACTGAGGTTTGTTTCTGTACCCAAGAAGTCATGATGCTCTGCTGCTGTCCAGGAAAAGCTCAGTTTGTGCAAAGCAGAAACTCTCAGGACCAGCCAGGAATATTTCTGAGCATATGTAATCAACGGTGAGCTCACAGACTTTATTTAAACCTTCAACTTTTCTACACTTCGATTGTCAGATATTTTAAGCCTTTCCCACAAGTCATCCCTCTCACTGCTCTTCTTTTCAGTTTTGTAGTGTTTAATTTTTAATTTCTTTGCACTGAATGGGACTGTTTGGATTAGCCAAGAGTGATTGTACTGACTTGGGGCTGGGTTGCATTTCTGTAGTATTCACTCCACAGCTGTAAACTGTTTCAGGCAAGACAGCAAGTTTTTTTCCCCAGATTGTTAGCTATTCATATAGGAATAAGAGATACCTTGGGCTTGCAATTTATTTATTGAAGCAAAGATTTACATTGTTTCTGCTGAAGTAGTACTTTAGGCAACTGAGGGCAGGTTCAAAACTGCAATGTGTTCCCAAAGAAGTCATGGCTATGGCTCTGTGCTGGTCAGGGTAAGTGTTACCATTATCCCACGTTTACATTTTTAAACAAGAACAATCAAATTGACTCCAAAATCAAAAGATTTTTTTTTGTCCAAGTAATGAAAACAGGTGAGTCCCTCTCCTCCCCTGGGCAGGAAAGGCCACTTCCATCATTCTCCTGTTCAGGCTGAGGATGCTGGGCTGGTTCCCCAACACTCAGTGCCTTTAACTCAGACACTGACACAGCAGCTTCTTCACTTCTTTTCATGAGCATAGTGCCACAGAAAGGTGAAGCTATGATGCCAGTCACTATTTCCTAACTGCTACCACATGGTTAATCCAGTGTTTCCTCTGAGAGGGGTGATACGAGAACAGAATGGGGTTTTCATTTTAATGGCTAATAATATGTGAGCCTGTGTGGTTTGGGGCTCATTAATTAGGATGTGAAAATAACTGAAAACAGTTAGAGGGAGGGGTCAGGCTGACAAAGTCCTATATTCTCAATATTATTGTATCAAGTATTTATGTTGATCCTACTGCTGGACTCTTGTTTCCACTACTCCACCTTGAGTTGTAGATGAGATTGAGTTAGTGTCTGTGCTCATCTTTCTCAAGATGGAGAAAGAAGATACTGGAGCAGGGACATAATGTCAAATGGGCAACACTGGCTAACAGAGATGCCCAGTTTCCTTGCTCCTGTATACACAAACCCAGCTCTAAGTGTCAAATACTCCCAGTATTTCTCCCTTTGGGTCTTATCCATACTGAATATCAAGAAGTTGTAGTGAACAAAGCATTTCTGCAAAACATACAAATATAAGGTGGGATCCTACCCCAAATTAATTTGTTTACCTAGAAAGCTGTACAAGATCCCACAAAAAACTCTTCCCTACTGGTACCAAAGGGAGTGAGCAAGCCCGTATCCATAGTGAAAGGAAAATAGTGGAAGGATACAGCAGGAGTACATATGGATTTGGGGCAAGGTTGGTTTGACCTGGCTCAGCTCTTGTTTCCCTGTGGCTGGAGAAGATGTGAGGGATGTCTCCATCTCTGCCATGTGCTCTGGGAAGCAGGATGGAGCATCTTAGTCAGCTCTGGGGCTGAAAGGCAAGATTTATTTTCTGAGTGACAGTTTCTGCTCTTATAACACAGAGTTTGAGACAAGCAAATGAATTTAGAAGGGTTTTTAAAAATTATTTTTGTCAACTTATTGGTCAGCTCCAGCCATTTTAGGTTGAAGATGACAGTTTTCTGTCCTCTCTTTGTACACGTACATGCCAGTCCTACTTGATCCTGGGTACGCGTACATCCATCAGCGCAGTCAAGTTCCTCTTGTGCCAGGGGGCTGGAGCTGAGGTATTTCTCATGGCCCCCCTGTGTGTTTTTCTGTGCTATCTCCAAAATCAACCCCATGCCTCCTTCTCCTCCCTCTCCTGCTCCTCGTTTATCAGCCAGAGCAAGCAGACAGATAACATCCTCGTGACGTGGCCGTGACCTTTGTCAACCTTTGTTAAGGTTCCATCTGAAGTCCGGCCGAGTGTTTGTAAACAGGATGTAATTAAGGCTGGGAACTGACAGCGCCTGATGGGAGGACAATGCGGAGCTGGCGAGACCCGGGCTGTCAGATGTCCGCCCGCATTGTGCTGCCGGTGCCGTCGCGGTAATTGGTGTCCTCTGGCCGAAGGAAGTGCACTCAACTCGGATTAATCTGCCGTGGTGCGGAGGCCATCCCCACGAGCACAAGTGTTTCCTCCGATAAAACCCCTCCGGCCCCTCGAAGCAGGGCAGAGGCAGCAAGGAGAAAGCTGCGAAAGTCAAGAGAGCGGTGACAGGTGCCCACTGAAAACTGGGAACAGGAAAGGTGTGGGGGCAGAAAACCCGGCAAAGACAAGACGTCTTCGCAACTCGCTTTATCAGCTGGGCGAGTCGGAAAGGTCGTGGGCTTATCTCTTCTCAGGGCAGGCGGAGCGAGTGCAGGAAGATGAGCCAGCAGAAGGGCTGCAGATAAACGCTGTCTGAGGGCAGGGTTGGCTGGGGGCTGCAGGATCAGGCATCCAGCTGCAGACATAGAGCAACAGTTTAGTCCAGGATTTGGTCCTAGGCAAAGTTTGAATAACATATAAATACATATGTGAACATATCCATTGGTAAGCATAAATAAACACACATATCCCACAGATATATGAAACCCAAACCTCATAATTAAACCAGAAATGTATTGATTTCTTATTAAAAACTTCCCAATCAGATTTTAAAGCCCATTTTGGAGCCATAGACTGGCTCATAAATGAGAGTAGAATTGCCTGAAATAAGACAGAGTATCCCATTTTGTTTGTCCGCTGCTTGTCCATGGATGAGGAAGATGTTGGACTCTTAAAACCTTTCTGGTTTTCATCCCCAAGCCAGGCAAGTATGTTTCAGGCAACAAACATGCTCATTTTCCTTTTTACACACTGACAGATATCTATCCACGTTAACCTAAGTTAGATAAACATTAATGGGTGCATTCTGATTTCAGAAAATGTACACCATTCTTACTTATTTTTGATATAGATGTACCTAAAACTGTTATGGAATGTTTTTCTTGTAGATTTTAAATGATATCAACAGTTAAGGATTGTACTGATGGCTCTACTGCTTCAGGATTAGTCACTTAAAGTTTAATGCAACACCCAGCATTCCATATTCATCAGGAACGTCAAACCTCTCCTTTTTATATGAGAAACAAAGAGGTGCCCATGAAAGTGAATCAGTGACTGTGAAGAAAGGCATATGACAAGATCTGTCTTAATATATAGAGCAGATGCTTTGGAAGTTCAAATAACACCATGGCAGTTTCCCAAGATAACATCCTTCACAGCATCCAAGCGCAGACCATTCATTGAACAGGTAAAAGCCTGTAATTTAGGGCTGGAGGAAGCAAATTGTGCTGCTATTGAAATCAATAGGCAAATTCCTGTTCTACTTTGCTCCAAGGAGAGTTGAGCAATAGGAGAGGGATTCCCGATACTCTCAGCCCCAAGAGCTTTGTTGTGTCAGAAGGAAGATGAGAAAGTGAAGAGTGGCCGTCCAAATGACAGTGACTTTTAGGGGAAATAAGAGAAAAAAAGAGCTCTTGTAACTTTTTCCCATATTTTTCAGTCTGCCCAAGAAGGAAGCCTTAAAAATAAACTAAAACCCCCATATCCACCTGTTCCCAGGGGAGAGAGTGATCCCCAGAAGCCTAAAAAGAGATTGGAAAAGCAAATTCTCCCTCTGTGTGTGTGTGTACCTAAGAAGACAAATGAATGAATATTTTTTTTTCCTCAATATGAGAAGGAAAACAGAAAAATGTTCTTTGGCAGCCTTCGAGAGTCACAGTTTACTCAGCTCAGAAATATGTCTCAAAGTTCAAACCAAAGTTGACCGATACTCCAAAGCCGCTTACAGCCGCAGATAGTGACATTTGTTTCCAGATGTTAATGGGAATAGGTAGAAAAGAACAATAACGCCTGGAGCCCGTTGAATGGAAATGCCTTTTTTTTTTCCCTGTACTAGATTGCACATAGTTGTCAGACATCCATATCCCAGCTCTAGTAAGACAGGCAGGGAGCAGGGAAGTGTTAGAAGGTTTGCCAGGTTTGGTTTTATGTACATGTGTGTCTTGTCTGCAGAGCGCAATATGAAGCAGAGCCCTTCACTCAACAGGAGCAAATAAATACAAGAAAGCAAAAGGCTAAGTACAACGCCTTTGGGAGTGGAGTAGGGCAGGAGAGAAGGGGAGGATGGATGAAAGCCACTGAGGGATACAAGCTGGCTTATGGCTAGAGAGAGATGAGGCAAACCAGGGCAAAAAGGTTCCACTTAACCTATCTAACCTGCTCAACTAAATAAACCATTAAAGACAACTGTCATTAGATGAAAGAGTTAAAGACAGAGGGCTCTGAAAGAATTAACTGATGTTTGAATAGATTGTTTGGCCTTCAAATACAACTACTTAAGGAAAAAAATACGAAATACACAACATGGTGAATAGAAGTTTTTTTTTAGAGAGAGGGTGGGTTGTGGTTTTTTTTTTTGGTAGGTAAATCATTTTCTTTTTAAATGAAATTCTGTTTGACTGCATGAAATATGAACAGTAATTAAATGCACAGTCTGTGGGCCTTCCATACTTTAAAGCTCTTTCTTTAAAAAAAAACCCAACACAACTGCTCACCTCAGACAGGCCAATTACCCAAGAATGATGGAGTCAAGAGGAAAGTAGCTAAATTTCTTTACTTGAATGATCACAACCACAAGCCAGTGATTAGTCCCTGCAGCACCAGCGGGGATGTGGTGGGGACACTCACATTGGAAGACTTCAAATAGTCATTTCCTTGGTTAAAATAAAATCTGACTGCACTAAATAGACAGTTTTTAATCTCAATTGGACATCTGAAGATTTCTCAAGCTGTTGTTGGCTGCGGCAGAAACAAATTTTTCTGCTTTGTTGATTAAACCAGTGGTCTCCACCATTGCTTATCGGCCTGCAACGAGCTGTTCTTTTTAATTAAAAGTGAGCCACCACGAGAGAGCAATTAACAGCTAGTAATTACTGTGCTCTTCAGAACTGCAACATTTTGCCTTTCATTCCAATTATATAATGGACAAGTGGCTTTTTGATCTTCAAATTAGTGAGCTCTTGTACTATTTGTTTTGAGGCAGATTTGGAAGGTTAATGATGGCCTGTGGTGGCACTCTTTCCACTGACTGATGTTAGACAAGAAAAAAAGGGGAAGGAAACAGGAATAGTCTATCAAGAAATGCAAATGCTGCCTTCATGATAATGAACAGGAGAAACACAGGCAACTTAATATGCAGGTTGTTTAATATGAACCAAACAAGCACTCGTTTTGGTGCTGGCCCATGCCTTGGAATTCTTTTTTCTTTAAAATAAAAAAGTTTAATTAAGCATTTCAATGTAGATTCTTTAGAGAGTGACACGTAACATTTAACTGTTTGATACTTGATTGTGTTTGCCTTTGATTGTGGCACCTATAGTTAAATGTTGTACAACATTACTGAGGCATTGAACTGTCCCTTAGGACACGCGATGCATTGACTTTGTCTAAAATCTCTTAAGTAATAAGTCTTAATATATTTAATGGCCACTGTGCCCTTTGAGTACAAGGACCCTTTACATCACAAAGTTGTCTAATTTTAATTAATATTGATTTGCATCTCTTAAATAGAAATTGTAATTGTTGCTGTTGCTTATGGCTCTATAATAATCCTAGAGGACAGGCATGTTGAGTATGTCGTGTATGTAGGAGGGTGTGTTTTAAGGAAAAGATCAATGGTACTGTTATTAGGGCAGATCTCAGCTCTTTTGGTTGGAGCTGCTGCAGTTGGCTGAACGGTTCTATGCCAACTTACACATCCAGCTTACATTGGATTTGTTAAACTGTTGCCTTGGTATTACTTTTTTTTTTTTGTGTATGACTGCAGATAAGGTTTGCTCTAGTCACAGCTATCCTGACTTTTTTTGGAAGTCAACAGCTGTAGTGCTCTGATACCTCCTGAGAAGATTAAGAATTTGGCACTTTACTTTTGCTGTGCATGTCTGCACTATGCATATCTGCACAGCTTAACAAAACCACGGACCCCATTTAACTGACAAACTACAGATGTTGTGGAAAAAAAGGAGGTATCTTCAGTGTGATGAATAAAACACAAAACATTTTATGGATAGCTGAAACAAGATCTGTGTTTAAATTTCTTCACTTTCATTGATTTAGCTATTCCTTCACTAAACACAATCATTAATTACACCAATAACTGTAGGCATGACAGAACATAGAGAGACCTTTTCTTTTGGGTTCTTTAAGCTGTTGTGGAACAGCTGCTCCTGTAGGAGAGAAATGTACTGTTGATTTCCTTGGAGGCAGAATCGGGTTTGTATTGCTCAACAGATGCCGAAAAAACAGTATAAAAACCAGGTTCTAGAAAGTGTTTGGATCACGTTCTCAAGTGTCTGCTGAAACCATGAGATGGAGAATGACGCTTTGTGATTTTGAAACAAAGCTCTGCAACCAGTGTGCCAAGCAAGTTACATGGCTTATGGTCTGATGGATCACTGCAAGGTGAGCTCTCAAGGTTGAGACTCTCTTCTGATGTCTTGATTTGAACGATGCTTCCACTGAAAAACACATTGAACCCACACACAGGGCTTGGGAGGGGAAAGGAGTTGGAAAGTAGGAAAATAAAGGGGTTGAATAAAAATATTTCAAGCACAGTAGAGAGAATTTACATATATAGAATTGGAAAAAAATGCTTAAGGTACTTGTTTCTTTCGAGGAAACTGTTTTACTGTATGGAACGAATGTTGACTTTTCAATTACAAGCGTGTTAAGGATCATGAAATGTTTTGGTTCACTGTCTAGAGTACTCCTCCCAAGTGGTTCCAAGTTTGAAGTTAAATGTGTGCTCTTTATTCTGAGTGGTATGCAACCCATCACAGTTATAATTTCCATGGGCTGAGATGTCACCAATGTGATGTTCATCTGTATTGCAGTGATGTGGACAAAGTATTAGGGTTGTGTTTTCCATTCTCTCTCACAAACATTAATTTGAAGTGGTTCACAGTAGGTCTCCTTTGTGTTCTTAACTCACAACATGCAGGAGTTTCTTTTGGAGATGTATGGGGAAGGCTAAGATGGGCACAATATCTCTGAGCTCCTTAATGAACAAAAGTCACGGTGGGGAAAAGTCAATAAAAGAGAGTAAAGACCTAAATATTGAAAGCTGAGGAAGACAGTGTCAAGAGAAAGAACTGGACTTTGTGGAGACATGCACCAAAAGATGCCTGCATTTTCCTCTGATTTCAACAAGCCAACCCATTCCTTGGGTCTCAGAATGCCCAGGAAAAGTGGGTTATATGCACTTCCAGGAACATGAAGAGGTAACCTCTCTTATTTTCTAACCTGAGAGTGGTTACAGTCTGTATACACACACATGCCTAATTAGTAATTTTCAATTACTACTGGTGGTGGTGATTTTTCACCAAGACCATGTTACCATTTCCTGGCGACTTTGCCTATTCCCTAATTCTTCACCTGGAGGGTGCCACTGATCAGATATAATTCTGTATCTAATAACATTCTGAGAGGATTAATGAAAAAAATGGTAAAATCATTAAGATAATTGCTGTGGCTTGATCTTGGGCATTTATAATACCTAATTCAATGTAAATCAGAACTTGACAGTGTCCATTTGCACAGAGGCCCACAGGGCAGAGGTACGTAAGTTAAACATTGCCAGATCTGGATGATGCCCAATGTGCAAGGATATAAATGCCTTTGCAGAGTTCAAGGCTCTGAAAAGTCAAACCTGAAACCCTGGTGCACTTAGGTGCCACATTTAGTAGGAACAAATGGGATGAAGGTTTCAGCACTGGCAGTGCTGCTCTTCACAGTGTCAAAAGGCTCTGAGGATTTCTGAACTGTGGTTATTAGCATCAAAGCCACTGTTTTGTAAACCCCAACAGTGTTCTCCAGCCCTTTGCCTCACTTGCTCACTGCCCCTGGATCCTCAGCCTGACTGCAACCCAGCTTATCCTGATGGATATCAGCAAGGCAGGAGGATCCAGGCATTGGCTTCAATTACTGTAAACTCTTCACCATGTAGCTACATCTTGGGATCTGAAAGCGAGCCTCAGCAGCAGCGCTCGCCGTGCCGTTCATCTCCAGAAACACTACTCTCTTGAACTGCACACATATGGTAACTCTGGTTAATGGGACTTACACGTGCTGGGTAAGGGGAGAAGAAACCTTTCCTATATTTTTACTAATGAAATACTGGAAATGGGATGATGGCAGCCACCTAGATTGTGAGGACTCTTGTCAGAAATCTGATTAGGAATTTGTTTCCATGTCGCTCATACAATAACAGACATCAGTCTCGAGCCAGAGACAAATAGTAGTCAACATCTAGAGAAGGCAAAGTGTTCTCTGTGATGTTTGAATGAGAACTCCAGAGCAAGACAAAAATTGGCCTCCAAGGGAGTAACATTTTCTTTTTCTTCTTAACTGTGGATAAAGATTCCAAATAGATCATTAGTAGGTATCTTAAGAGGAGATGAAATTCCTGTGATGTTGTTGGAAATTTCAGTAGCTATGTATATTTCATCTTTATTTCTTTTTCTCCTCTCTGTATTTGTTTCTCTTGGAATTTTGCCATATAATGCAAAGAAATGCACCCACGAGATACTGGAGATTTAAAATCTCTTGGTGTTCATTACATTACACAGAGTCATCTAGAATTTAAGGTCCTAAATCTTAGATTGCTTCTGAATCAACACAGGCAGGTACATCCAAGGTAGAAGCAGCAAAAGCTGGATGCCTCTGCTTTGGCTGGAAAATATGTCTTCTGGATATATATTTTTTTTTTGAGCCTCAGGAGACCCCAATAGTAGCAATACTGGGTTATATGAGTCCTGGATTGAAAGACTGTTTACATTTCCCTCACCCCCCAAAAAAACCCCAGTGTGTTCAATTTAACTTTCTTCTTTTCTGTCTTGTCCTATGTTGCTAGGACATCTCATGGGTTGAGCAAAGCAAGGCTCAGTGAGGGACTTGAAGGGAATTGAGGTACAAATCACTATTTGCCAAAGAAGAAGTTAATATAGTTTTAAATTATAAATTGAGATCTTTAGATTTTAGGGAGAGGTTCAACTGTCTTGATCTTTCAAAGGAAAAGAAAAGAAAAAAAGCTGTAATATTTTTCACGTTTTGTGATGAACCTTGATTTTAATAAGTGGGTAAAAAACTATTTGCAAAGATCCTCCAAAGTATTTGGAGTCCTTCCGTGTTTGACAGACTTGTAGTGTTGCACCCTTTATTTGTCAATCCAAGCCCTTATCACAAAAATGATTTCTTTTGTTGCTTTTTTGTTTAAAATTCCTTCAAGTATGGAAGATTCTCCCCATACTCAGGTTCTTCCATCCCTCTCTCCATTATGGGTGTCATGCAGACAGAAGCTGAGATCTTTATGGTCCATACTAGAAAAACTGTAATGGATTGGTTTTTTAGATGGAGCTAATAGTTACTAAATCTCCACTCAATATTCTTGCTTTGTGGCTGTCTCTCCTCCAGTGAGCAGCATGTGTTAATCTCTTCCAGTGTATGCATCCATGCTTAATGTGGGGAAACAGGCTTAAACCTGTTAAACTCATGTTAAATGCTCAGAGTTGGCTTTCACAGCTGTTTAAGTCCAGAGGTAGGAGTGCATCCCGAAGCCTTCCCAGGCCTGCCAACGGTGCAGAGTGTGGCCAGGCATGAGGCATGTTGCATTTAGTTTCATGTTTTAAGACTGGAGCTCTGGCTCTTGAAGCTGCCTGTTGATGCTATATCTCCTGACAGATTGCTTTAAATGTACTCAAAACTGTGGGGAAGAATACAAGGTGAAAGGGAGTGTGGCCTCCTCAGCTAGATCCAGGCTGGTTGAAAAGCTCCTCTTATTTATCTGGGAGATAAATGTCTAAGAAAAATGAAGTCGCAGCTTTGGGAACCTTCACTTATACTGGAGTCAGTTGCTGTATCTTTAACCAAGATTTGTCTTTGGAACTGGCTGGTGAAAAAAAGCACTGCTAATCTATTTTGGGAGTATACTGAGGTCCTGGTTGTCTTGCCCTCATCATTTTCCTACAGACAATACATCTTCAGCAGACATAAATCCACATTTCTGTTGAATTCTAGGGAACGCCTCTGATTTATGCCAGTAACATGTTTGTCTTAAGATATCCATTTTGTATAGGGGGGATAATATTAGGTTTTCTGTACACCTTAGAAGTAAAACCCTTGTTTGTCTGAAAGGGAGACTGTGGTGAAGTTAGATTTCAGTCTTTGCTCCCTGTCTCATTCCCAGGAGCTTCTCTGCATGGTCCTGCCACAACACTCTGCCAGGGAAAACCCTAATCCCTGTTTAGGAAAAAAGGGCAGAGGAAGGGAAGAAGCACAGAAACCTCATTCTCACTTTTGCTCCTCTCTATGGGATTTAAATCTTTGACAGCTCTTTCTGGCTCATTTCATGTATTACATAGAAATGATGTCAGATGAAGAACACATTTGTGCTGTGTCATTGTAGTCTTGTTCTCTGTTAGGGGCAGCAGAAGGCTAAAGCAACCACTCAGTTTAGAAACCCACGTATTTGGTAGCAGCGGGAGCTACCTGTGCTAATTGCCTGGGGAGCTGCTGGGTGCCATGCCAGGGTGTAACCACAGGAGAATGGAGACCACGCAGTGAACTGTAAATAAGTCCAATTTTTGTTTAATGGCCCCTGCTTTTTGCAAGTGTAAATTTTACCTAGCATGGTGGCTTTTAAAGCATAGTTTACTTTTGCAGGGTACTGCTTTTCCTTGCTCCCTACGAAGTGGAAAATTATGCCCTGGTTGCCCAGCCCTTTTTCCACTAAATTGAGAGACTTTTTGTTTGCTCACTGATCACTTTGTTTCACATTGTTCTAGGAAATATCACACACATTCCTCAGAAAATACTCTTTTTCCAACAGAGGGAGTGTTAGTGTCAAGCAATGCCCTTCTTGCTCTCTCTCTTTTTGCATCTCGTAAACCTACCTGTAAGCAAATAAATGTATGTTGGTGGCTTGGTGCTATTTGGACTGAGATTGCTCTTCGCTCTGCATTAGCAAACTGATGTCTCTGAGCCAAGAAGCACATAAGAAAAAGAGATCAATCTGCTCATAACAGCAGAGTGAGGTGAAAGTTGGTCCTCTCAGAAACCTGCCTTTGGATGGTAGGGCTGAGTGCTCCTCTCTACACCCTTTTCATTCATTTGCTTAATCTCTTGCAGACGGAAAAGTCACGTTGGCATCCAGAAGATATTTAAAACAACAGTAAAAAATAGGACAAGGAATTCAAATCTCTAATCGCTGTCATTTTCATTGAAAGAGCTGAGGTTGGTGTGGTGTGAGGAGGAGGAGAGCATCTTTGGTTCTCAGAACAAAGCTGGTCTAAGCACTTCACACGTCAGACAAGGCTCAGGAAGGTGCTCCCCGTCTGGGAGCAGCAGCTGGGCTGTGAACCACAGGAGCTCCTCTGCTCTTAGCCCCTCTGCTCTGAGGTTCTTGCTGTGCATCTGCACTCTGGGGATGTGGGATGCACTGAGACATCAGCCTCCTCTGTGCCTGGCTTTCCGTAGATAAATCATGGATCCCCTGCCACTGGACATGAGGAAATAGCCTCAAGTTGCCCCAGGGAATGTTTAGATTGGAGATTAGGAAGAATTTTTTGACTGCTTCCTTTCTTTGACTGAGAGGGTTGTTAAACACTGGGACAGGCTTCCCTGTTCCAGAGAGGTGGTGGAGTCACCATCCCTGGAGATATTTAACAGATACATAGATGAAGTGTGAGGGACACAGGTTAGTGATGGTCTTGGTGATGTGAGGTTGCTGGTTGGACTTGATGATCTTAAAGGTCTTTTCCAACTGAAATGATTCTATGATTCCATAACATTTGAAAGGGAAGGAGATGCTTAAAGGCAAGATGCGGGGTAACACTATAACATCCAGCACTTGTCCACCATGTGATGACAAATGCATTGAGTTCACGTGGCTCCTGGTTGTGGAGAGATTCTTCCATCCTGAGAGCAGTTACTTTTCTTTCTCTTCACTGGGCTTGCAGCTCAGGCATGCTGTGCTTTGAATCTTTGGGGCCAAATTCTGCTCCAAACTCAAATTGCACTGAAATTTGGTCTCTGAGTGTAAGCAAGACCAGGGAGTGCAAGGATCTGAGTGCAGGCATCTAATCTCAGCTTAATCTCTAGCAGCTGCCTTGATTGGGAGTTTACCTTCTGAGTAAGACAGGCAGCCACTGATTAAAACCCAAGTCAGAGGGGCAGCGACCCTGAATTTACTGCCTGCCCTTTGGCAGTCAAGAGGGTCTAGAAGTCAAACTCCCAATCTCTGCAAAGGCTTTGGGAGCAGAGGAGCCTTCAAAGAAGTCCCTGGAGAAGCAGGGGCACGGCAGCAGCGTGGATAGGCAGTGGAGGGCAAGCAGAGTGGCTGCAAGTGCCCACTGCAGACACAAGGCTTAACAAAGGCTGTAAATCCAGCACGAATCATGGAAATGGAATTAGCTTAAAATTACACTTTCAAGGTGAAATATTAGTGGTTGGAACAGTTTGTTTTTGTCACACGATCTCGAGCTGCTGTGATTTTTAGGAAACTTTGCCTGGCAATTTAGCTTCAGGATATATGGCATGTGCCCTGATGTCTTTAATGGGGAGACATAACAGCGTGTGCTGGGGGAACTGCGGGTTCGACGCTGACACAGGCAGCAACAGTTTCAAATGTGAAAGGGAGATTTATAATGCTTCTGATGACACAATGATAAAAGCCAATGACAAAAAACCATGGACAATTAATTTAGATTCGAAGAAAAAAAAAAAGCATCCTTCTGTGTGTCTCGCATCTGCTGTGCTGGGGTTGCTGCGTAAATCTATATGTTTTGGTTCTATTTAGTACTGTGGGTACTTTGATTAATTTAGCTACATGTTACTGTCATGTTGGGCACATTCATCTTCTGTCTTGAAGCATGTACTCCTCAGCCTCTCTATCATTCCACCCCTTCAGGCCCTATTTTCATCACATTTAAGGGAACTCTCCCCTGCCTATCTTTATCTTGTTAGGCTTTCAGCAGCTTAAGTTGAATCTTCATTCTTTCACTCTTGCTGTCAAACCTCCTTTACCAAGTTATCTCATTTTCCTATTCATAATATCTAAGCCTTTATATTTAATACTTAGGCACAATTGCATCTGAACATTATGTAGAACTTGCCAGCACAAATACTTGTAAATGAAATCAGACCACCCCTGGAAGGAACAGTGATGGCTTTGCCTTGTCAGTGTATTTTAAATTGAAAAATGCCCAGAACTAAATCCAGTCCTGGAGTAACTGTTGTGACTTAAGTGGAGTCAGTAGAGCTTTGTCTGCTAAGTTGAGATGAATTTGACCCTTTGATACTGAAAGCTGGAAGGTTAATAACGATCACATAATCTGATAAGAAGCAGAAATTAGTGTCAGAACTGTCCCAGTGTACATCTACAGATGATGAAAACCCTTACAAGGATGGACAAATAGTAATGGTCATACTGCAGGCTGGAAAACTGAGGCAGGGCAGTTGAAGGACTTGCCAAATTTCAATAAGCCATCAGTGCTGAGACTGTGCTGAAGCCAGTCTTTTTGCAGAAGAGGATCCAAGTCTCCTTTGCAGTGTCAGTCTTTGGGTCCTTGCCCTGGAGACCCATCCCCATCAGATATCAAAGTCCGAGCTTTCTCCTCAGTTGTAGCTCTGCTTTTTGAACTAATGAAGTGGTGCTGTAGAGGGGCCTCTTCAGCAGCAGATGCTTTGAAAAAATACAGAAATGAAAAGAGCATGACTTGTGGCTTAAGGCCACGTTTTAGTGGTGTCCTATTGCTCTTCACACCTTTGCAAAGGTTGCAGCAGCGGGGGACGGGAGTTGCAGAGGCACTGCTGTCTCAGGGGTTCATGCTCTGTTTTCGAGGTGGATCCCAACATTTCTGCTTGTTGCAAGAGCTGGGGTAGTTTGTGAAAGGTGATATATGAATTAGTTCCTTCTGGTAGCGCTGGACAAAACTCCGTGACCCAGGAAATGTTTTCCTTTGCTTTATTCCTACAACTGCCTTTTTTTTTTTTGCTGGCAAGCTGACCTTTTTAAATGCTTCATCCTTTCCCTCCCAAATGTGGAATTTCCTCCCAAAAAAATCATTCTGGCTCAAGACCCAAAGCTGGTCAGACTCAGTACAGGCTAGAAATGGGTTTTGATATAGGACAGCATCATGCTTTTGGCAAAGTATCTTGGCTTGGGAGAGCAGCAGCGGAGAATGCCGTGGTTCCGGGGCTGGGGGGATCCCTGCCTCCCTCCTGGGGCAGGCCTCACACTGCTCTATTGCCTCAACAAGCAGTTGAAATGTTTTCTCTATACATTGTTCTATTTTTAGGAGGAGGAAAAGCTATTTTAAGCCACTCTAAAATGTTTTTACGGCTCTTTCTGGATCCTCTGTAGCGAGTTGGTCTCATGGTAATTAAGGCATTTGGCCTTACAAGTGGAAGGCTTATGAAAACAGCTTCAGCGATTTCTAGAAGCGCTCCAACAGATTCCCAAAATAGGATTTTTTTTTTTTGTTGCATGTGTGTTTGCTTTCGATTTTTGTTTTTACAAATGAATGATGATAAGTGAAACCACACTATCTGCCACTTTCACCAGGGTGCTCTGACCCAGCCTCTGGAGCTGAAAAGCACAATAGTGCATTTCCTGAACATGAATGCTCAATAGTGCATTATTTTTATTAACAAGCAATTAAAATACCTTTGCTTAGCTTTCCCTTATCCCTGCTGCTGGCAAAAGCTACTGGAAGATTTATATGGGAATTTCTCTTGGACAAGTAGAAAAAGAGCTCAAATTTGGGGCTCGGGGACAACTCGCTGCCTGTGGGATCATGGCACTGAAATCACACTGCACTTGGCCATCATCTCCAAATTTGCAAAGTGATGATTGATTTTTTTACCTCTTCTCTTCCTCTTGAACCAGGCCAGCTAAACCCTTAAAGCACTTTCCTTCAAAAACAAACGTTTGCTGTAGTGCATAGGTTGATGTTGCACACCCACTGGGTTTGGGATGGTAGCAACCACAGGGTTATGGGATGGAAAAGGAGATGGGATGAAGAAGTGAGAAATAAAAAATAGTACCTTCAGGACTAGCAAAAGAAAGGATGACTTGTGGAAGGATTATGAAAACAGTGATTCAAAAAGAGGTGTCTGGGGCTGTTTGGCTGTAGATATTCCAGGCTGAGCAGCTGGTGCAAGCTAGCATGGATGCTGTTAACCCTAACACAGAACTGGAAAGAAGGAGGTTAATGGTGGCCCATATGGCAACAATATGCTCCCTGGAACATATTTCTAAATTTTCTGTGATAGAAACAAATAGAGATTTAATAATGTCAGATGAACGTGTAAATGGAATAATGTCTTAAACAATCTCATTATAAGTCCTGGTGCAGTCAATATAATCAGTCTAAAACCAGGCAACTGTGTGGAAAAAAAATACCCTTTTGCAAAAACTACATTTATTCCAATATTTCTAGAACTATTAATATCATTGACTTGAGGCACAAATATAGGTTAGTGCCTTTGGGCCTGGGTGCCTTAAACATTAAAATTTATTATTATTATTTATTTTTATTAGCTTCATGTGGCATAAGATTTATAATATTCCAGTTTTTATGAAGTACTTGTGGTTTTCAAAACTGATGGTAATTGTTGCTGGGCAAATCTCAAAAGGGGAAGAGGACTGGTCGGTTTAGTTTCGATTAAACTCTCAAGTTTGGGCATTTATCCAAACTATCTTAACGTCCTACACTTCTAATAGAGGCTTTGCATATCTTCTGAGGATAGGCTTTTCTTTTCCTTTTTATCTTTCCTTTTCCTTTTTCTTTTCTTTTGTGCAGGTTCCTGTCCTCCTTGTGTTTGAGTCAGACACATGGTAGAATATTTTTGGTATATCTGCTTCTGAATATGACCTGGAAAAGGCAGCCAGGAAAAAGAGTTCAAAAAGTTTTCAGCAAGTAATTAAAAAGAAGCTGTCTGTATCCTTTAGCTCTTAACCCTTAAAAAACCTAGTTCACTTTGTACCTTGTTTTATGTAATAATGTCCTACTATAGCTATCTGTCAATTCAGATTCTGAAGACCAAATCCTATAACTACATGACAGTTTTGGTCATGGACAAGGTAGGAATCTGATGCAGAAAGATGCAAAGTTTTTTCTTTGATGCCATATGAGGAAAAATAGGAACTAGGAACCCAAGGGTGGAATAGAGCATTTTCCTGTGTACGATTGCCAACTCCCTTCATTTCCATGTAAATGTCACTTGCTACCTCTCTCAGTGCTATTTCTTCACGTGTGCCACGGTTGTTAGAATAACAATTTTCATGAGAGAAGAGAAGCTTATATCTGTGAAAGTCTTGGAAGCAGAAGACAGAAAGGTTCTAGAGCAGTGCATCTTATTTTTGCAGGTGCTTTGTATACACGTGGAGATGCATGCAATTCACTTACCTCATGGTTTTCAAAGGAATTTAAAGAAAATTTCAGTACAATTAGGCTAACGAGCATGTTTGGTTTTTTTTCACTCAGAAGAAATTTAATCCAGTATGAGGTTTTAAGTTTTTACCCCAGTTTGTGAAGTCATCTCTGTTGCAATAATTTAATCCCGGCAGGATTTAGGCAGCTGTTGAAGCAAGTCATTATCGTGTACTTGTTAGGACTATTAGAGCTCCCAGGGACTCTCATGAGGATCTGGAGCTGTTGGTGCTGTATACACACACATAAAACCATATCTGTGTGTGCTGCTCCTGAGTCTGGCTGTTGCACAATGTCCATGGCTGCATTCTTTTTGGTGTGATGGAGTGTGGCTTTGAGCAACTGCTGGTATTTCCCTTATTCAAATGGTGTAAACTGGCTGAGTTTTTGGAAGGAACCACTTTGAACTGGTGGGCTTCTCTTACAAGCTTGCTGTTGGGTACAGCCAGGTGTTAGAGGTGCTTAGGTGGAGCAATTTTGGATGGATGGTGTCACCATGTTCTGGAGAAGTTGTCTTTCTGATGGAAAACCAGTGTGTTTCCTCCCCTCCTGGAGGGCCAAATGAGTCCTCAGCACTTGGTAGTAACCATTAAGCATAAACTCAGTTTTTATCTTCAATCTGAGAGCTGTGCTCAGCTCGTTTGCTTTGTGGAGCATTGAACAGACCTTTATACCTTTCTTCAGCAAGAACAACTTTCTCCATTTCCTCTCAAGCACAGGCTTTTGCTGTTATAATCATGCAATTCCACCTGGGTTAAAACTGAAAAGTGTTTCTAATTGAATCCAGGCTAATATCAGGCCAGCACTCAGTGGTTTTCCAGCATGACCAGGATATTCCACCCTCTGCCAAGCAAAAAGACACACTTTTTTTTTGCCTTAAAACCCCCATGCTTTCATTTGGAAAAAAAAGGCCTTTTTTTTCTTCCCCCTTAGAAAACCAGAATAAGAAATGTAATAAAAATACTTCATATGGAGCTGTATTTGGATAGTTTGCAAATGGTGCTTTGCTAGGCCAGCTTCTGGTTACTGGGAGGTTTAGTGC
>WBNH01010440.1:270972-415972 GCA_013401255.1 Urocolius indicus | reverse complement strand
ACTATTGCTATAAGGCTTTTTCCCCCAATAATGAGCTCATTCCATTTCTGTGAATGGCCTTTAAAAATGAAATAGGGAGCCTATTTGCAAACATGAGAGCTAAAGAGACCATCTGCAGTTTTGTGTAGGGCTTTGGTCAGGATATCTCAGACTCATCTCACAGCAATAAGACCAAGGAGATGTTTACTATTAATGTGAGTTGCCTCACTGAGGCTACCTTTTTGTGGGGTCTGGAGCAAGCTGCTTTACTGCCTTGCACCTTGGTTATCTCCTGCTGAAATAGGGATTTAGCCTATATTTCACTTGATACTATTAACATTTTTCAATCACTCAACAGCATTTAGCAGCAACTGTCATGATACTATCACAGGCCCTGCTTAGCTCTGCCTCAGAGGCTTAATTATTTATTGTTTCTAAGATGGGAGGTGGGTGATGCTGGAAGTGCAAAATATTGCTTTTCATCACTAAAATCCCATTTCACTTCCTATGTTTTATTATATTATTTTATTTATTTATATGCTCAATTATTCTGACTCAAATACTGTTCTATAACTGAAAAGCAGTTTGGGGTGCCCTGTAAGATGTCCACAAGTGTTGGAAAATCATGTTGTCAGGATGGGATTTTTAGTGGCATGAACCAGGTTCTGGTTGGAATCGAGTGGGAGTTGGGGGCTGACTTCCTTCATCTCCCTTTAGCCAGGCTGTTCTAAAGCCATTTGCTTTTTAATACACAGAAAAATCAATACAGTAAGGTAAATATTGTTGCAATACAAACAAGATTATGAAACTTCAGCAGCCCATCAGAATGCAACTGCTCTGATGGCCAGAAGCTGTTTGATTTCCAGCCTGTGATATTCAATAGACAGTCCTTACTTTTGGTGTCAACCTTGTTCAAGTTAAGTAACTCATTTTACTGGTGCATACCCTCCTGAGCTGTTAGTGGAGGGTACTTGCATCTACTCTTAACCTCAGTTTTCTGAGCTGAATCAGGAAGGATGTTTTTGTCTGCCTTCCTTGGTTCTCACTTCACTGATAACTTTGTCAGTCTTTCCTCATACTTCAGCTTCAACTCATGCTTTTTGAACCAGAACGACCAGAACTGTGCCTAGCTTTATTTGACACATTTCTTACCAATGCCAGGTGCAGTGAAGTGAATTCCTCCTGTCAGGACACATCATTCCTGAGTGACCCAAGATGGGCATAAAATGATTCCATTAATTGTTTAGGCTTGGTATGGTCACCCAAAGGAGCAGACCTGCCTCCTCTTCTGTTTCCATGTCTGGAGCTTCAATTTTTGGGCAAGTTTTCTGGATTTCATCCCCCAAAATGTGTCATTTCATTCCAGTTTCACCACTCCACTCCTCAAAGTCACTCAGTTCTCCCTGAATGATATTCTCATCTTCTTCTCCAATGGTGATATTGCTCTCCTATTCCTTACATGTTAGTCTGATTCCTTCTTTTCCTGCCAAACTCACTGCTGTCTCTGACAATGTGATACTTCTCCTTTCATAACCATCTCCTTCTAGCCAGTGCCTTACCTATCTAAAAAGCATTTTTACACAAACCTCTATCATCTTAGCTAATGATTTCAATGCATCATTACATTAAGTGTCTTATTGAAATCTAGATAGAGTAGGCCTAATTTTTTTCCTTGCCTTGTCTAGAGAAAGGAAAAAAAACCACATTACTTCTTTGTGGTTCAACTTCTGTTAGTTCCAGGCTGCTTTTCGGTCCTTTTCATACTTGTTTTTGTAGATAAGTATTGCTCCAAAAAGCTTTTCTGTAGCATTGTGTAGCGTTGACCAACATGAATAATACAGAAAAATAACTATCTGGGCCCGTTACATATTTGTGCTGCAGCTTTTGCTATAAGCAAAGCAGCCTAGCACGCCATTTGGAAAACTGAGCCCAAACTTTGCCTTTGTCTTCAAAACCTTCTGCTCCAATGTGTTGAGTTTTTTAGCAGTCCTGTGGGAAGACAAGGCAAAGAGGAACATTTTTCTCCCTACAAAAGAGCGTTGGCTGGAATATCACGTCTTTTAAAAATTCCTTTAATCTTCCAAATACAAATATTATCTTTACTGTAAAAAGGATGTTGAATATTTCCCTGCTTTTTGTAGTTTTATAGTTGCCTACTGATTTCTCTCAAATTTTCAAATTTTGTGCCAGTTTTCAGCCAGGAATAAATTTTTTAAGCCAAGTTCTAAGCCACTAAAAGAGAAACATTGGTACAGCCTTAAGTATAATAACAACATCTCTGTGTCCAGTATTTTGATATCTGTGATGTTAATTTGTGCTTTTTGACTTCCCAGACACACATTTGCAATAAAAATTGTAGATTTTTTTTTTTTTGCTAATTAGGAAACCATTGCTCCCTACTGGCTGGAAAAGCAGCTCCTACTGGTTTATGTCATGGCTGAAACCCAAAGAAAAAATGTGGGGGTTGCTGCTTTCCTCAGTTCCACTAGTGTCAGCAGGAAAAGAAAACTTTGCTGAAGCTCATGGAAGAGCAGAGGAGTAAACACTGTGAGGGAATAAAACCACCCCTGTGATTTCCAGGAGACAAATGATGGCTCCTACTGAGTACAACAGGTTTCAAGGAGAGGAGTGTCTGATCCTAAAAAAAGAATTTTGCTTTCTCAACTTTATGGGAATGGCTTTCCACTGTGAGCTTAAAGAATTAAGTTAATTATGTACTCCTTTGAAGCAGCCAGAAGTGTCACTTCCAGTGACATCCGAAGCGTTAGCATTAGCAGCTCTGACAGCTGAAGGAGGGGCTGGCACCACTCTAATTTGGATGAGAGGAATCTTCAATTCCTTGATTGGTGGCCAATACTGTAATGGAAGGGACACTTGCCTGGGCAGGCACCAGGTAGATGTGATCATCCCAGGATGGGATGGCTCATGGTGGAGGAGTTTGCTGAGCAATGCTGATTGACCTCCTCACAGCCAGCTGCAGAAGCACACAGCTGGGTTACATGTCAGAAATGGGCTTGCTCTAAGATGATATGTGAGCTTGGTTTGGGCTCCATATAAGTGTTTCTTTTGGTCTTTGAGCATTTTTTTTTCAGTACTGGTGATATCAATATACATTTTATATATATACTATATATGTGTGTGTGCATATATACATATAGGGTTTAAATACCTGGACATTAAATGTTGGTGCAGCCTGGGCTACATCCCTTCACTAGTGCCTGAAGGCTTCACCTGCTCATTGCCATTAGCATTTGCAAGTGTTCAAATTACTTAACTCACTACCTTCAGCTGTGACAAACAGGTATAAAATGGGCTGTGGTGAAGAGAAGGAGTTCCTTCTCCATGGCTGTAGCAGGTAGGTCATTCTGTCTGTTTTGTGTTGTCTAAATGCTTAAGATAAGTTCTGTAGAAATTTCAAACTTCCTCTAAGCTTGGTTTATGTAATATTGTAACTTTAACTGAGTAACAAACTTTCAGCTTCTCCCTTTTTTCGTTCATCTGTAAAAAAATCCCTTTATTTTATTCTTTTCAATTTTAAAATGGTAACTGGTCTCATGGCCTGAGCTGTGTGCTGTTAGTGGCTGTGTGGTGCTGCTCTGAAAGCAGTGCTCTTGGCAAAGTAGGCACATGGGAATTGCTTTAGAGAAAATGGCTTCAGATTTCTTCAAAATTAGTTTTTTTAACGTGAATCTTTAAGTGATCTCAAATTTAAGTTCTTAACCCGAGTGAGTCTGATGGTAGAGGAAAGTCTGTGTTTGAATTTGGTGTCTTAAGCTTGTGTCTGATGAATTTTCAGGAGAGCCATGTACTCAAGAAAGATCCAGCAAGAGAGAAAAACTTGGAGAGCTCTATGGACAACAATCTGTTGTGCTTGTTGCACTTCCAGGTTTAGTAAAAAAACCCAATGACCTTGGCAATTATTGGAGTGGCACATTTAACATATTAAGTGAGATGAGTGGGAGTTGTGCCTCTGTAGCTGTGAACAGTGTCTTCTTAAGCTGACTGACAATGTCTTATTATACCAAAGCACCTACAGGACAATTCATTAGATCAAAAGTTGTGTGGATACTTGGACTTTTCCATAAGCATCTAAGCCTTCCTTATTTGATAGACGTACTGCTCCAAAATGGAGTATCCTGTGTCAACACATCTGTGGGTGCCTGGTGTAATGTAGAATAAATCTTGGTGTGCCATCAGTAAATGGCGTGAGATTTGTGTGCATATCAAAACACCAGTGAAATAGACTGTCAGCTGACTTGCATGGAGAAAATTATATCCTAGGGAATCGAAAGGGCATCTCCTCCCAAAGATGTGAATTTGTTTTGGATGTGAAACTGCTTGTGGCTTCTGAGAGGCCCTTGCTGACCTGATAGCAGAGATTTTGGAGGCTGTGGTTGTGTGCCGTCTTCATTTTAGATGTATGTGTTCATGCTTGCTAGGTAACTCTGTGGATTTAAAAGGATGTGTTATTTATCAAATCTCTGTTTCTAATGTTGATTGCATTGTGAAACAGCCAAAAAATTACAGTTAGCAATACGTTCATTTCACTGAGAAGAATGAGTGGCTTATTTGCATATTACATGTGTCAATATGACTTTTTTTTAATGTCTTTTTAGGATAATTTCAGATTAAAAGTGGATGGAGTAGTTTTCTAGGAACCAGGTATTCATGTGATATGTCTGTAAAAGCAAATGGCTGGGATAGCCATATCTGTTCTGGGGTTGGTCTGTCTGGGTAAGAGAAATGGCAGATGGTGTTTGGATGGATGACTTTACCTCCAGTGGGAAGCTCTCTGTGAGATGCTGGATAGCTGCTGCTATTTGGCAAAGTCTAGTTCTGGTGAGAAGGATAAAAACACCCAATACTGGAAGGAGGTTATTAGGAGTATTGATAGCTTCTTACACATATCTTTATAGTCTAATAGTTAGTGAAATATGTATTAAAACCAGCTTCTGCTTTGTCAAGATCTGAAGATCCAAAAGCAAGGCAAAAGTCTTGTTCACATTAGAATAAAAAGTACTTGTGCAACCTGCTTTAGTAACACCATAAAATGATGTTATAAAATGCCAGAAAAATTCAGATGCTGCTTTGGGCCTGCAGTGTGGAGGCCAGAGAGTGAGCTGGGCTTTGGCTAGCACATGGACAACATTTCTGCATCCCAGAGTGGATGTTTTGGAAGTTTGTTCATATGTCAGTGAGGACTGCTCTTTTCTGGGCAAGGCTATTCCTTAATGGACCTTGTAGTTACTTATAAAAGAGTAATCCCACTTTCCTACTGTCAGAGCTATGAAAAGGGCCAGAGTCTGAGTGAGGCTCCATGTGTGCCTGGGTTCCCAGGCTGGGAAATCCTTCAGCTCTGGGGCGCTTAACAGTAACTGCTCCCAGCCTCCACCACCATGTTGTAGTCTGAAAAGGAAGGTGAAAATGAGAAGTTATAAACTCAGCTCTCTGCTTACACATGAAGAAATTTGCATGGAGGCCAGTGTGCTGGACAAAGACTTGTTGACTTTGAAAGGAAACAGTGATTTCTCTTGTGCTGATGGTTAGTGCCCTTGTGGGCAGCATGCAGAGATCGTTGAAGTGATGAGCTGGAGTGCTTTAGGGAACAGGACAATCATGTGTAACCCACTCTTTTTTTTTTTTTTTTTCCCCACTATGTACACTAATCTAAAAAAATCTGTTTAAAAAAGTAATCTTCCCTAATAGAATATTGCTTCTTAATGAATAGACCCCCTTGTTATGGGACAGCTTAGTGCTGTTAGCCAAACAAGAGAGAAAAATGTGTTTTTATTAGATGCTATCTCCCATGGCTATCTGTAAAGCCAATTAGTGGAGAAAATAACAGCCATATTAATCTCCCAGAGCAGTGCAAGAAAAAGAGTCATAATATCATAGGGATATTGTTCTAAGTGTGAAAAATTACCCACTTCGTCTATTTCATTTTTCTCAAACTCCAAAATTAATGACTTTCTGAAAAAAAAGATATATTTGTCTCTGTATAAAGGGAGAGATTTGATGAATGCTAAAGAGAAACCAATAGAGCCTTAATAAAAATGTATATGTCCATAATCCTATGAAATCCTATGAATCCTATTCCAGCACGTTAAACTGCTGATTTGTATCTCTGTGTCAAATATAATTACAGGCAAACAGGAGCTGTGGTACAATATCTATTAATCAAGATTATAATTAGGATTTTAAGAAGGTGCTTGTTCAAATTGAGAACAGCAGCAAGGAAGTGCCTGAGCTGCTGAGCCTTCAGCACGTGGCAGCGCTTGCAGCTTGGGCACAAGCTGTTGCCTGACATCCCACAGAGAGCAGGCTCTGCTGATGGGAGATGATTGCACTCAAGAGGAGGTTTAACTTAACTCAGTCTGTGTTTCCAGAATGGTCAGTAAAAAGCTGTGCACCTAGTTGCTAGTAAGAATATTTTTGAGCACTTTTGAGCCTTCTGACCTCTAAGTACCATACGAAAAAAATGGGGTATGGAAAATGGATGGGATTGGGCTTTTGCTGTAGACACGAGAGAGTGACTGATAAGGGTAGGCTCAGAAAGTCCTATTTACTGTTAAAACAGGTGATGATTCAGTATTTCAACACAATCATTTTTTTGGCTCTTGGCAGTAAGCTTAAATGAGTGAGTAGGGTTTTTCTCTCTCCTCCTAATCTCTTTTCTTATAAGGCCTCCTGATGATTGAGTTTGGCAAATCTGGATCATCTCCTTTGCCTGCTTTCTCTTGCTTTTTTAGTTTGAGATTTTTCTCCAGTTCTTGTTCTCCAGGCATATTTTCTTCAACTTCTATCAAGTCCAGTCATAACAATCTGAACATGGCTGGTGAATGTTCACAGCTTCATTTTAACTAAATTAACTACATATACAACCTCGGTGTCAAAGCTCTGAACAATGAAAGCTTGCCACTGAACACATGAAACAAAAATGAAATTAGCCAGTGGTAGGAAACTACAAACAGCTGAGGCATTGAATTGTTAGCCATTTGAAGGATTAACTTCTAAATCATGTAGAGCTCCCTTGGTAGTTTAGCTAGTTGGGCACTCAAGGGTATACAAAAACACACTTTAAAGTAGAAATGTATTTCTTTACCTATAAAAGAAAAAGAGATTTACTGGCAGGTTGTGATATTATTAATTCTGGATTTTTCTGCCATCATCCATAGTACTTAATCACGTTTTCTTTTACTTTCTCCATGCACTTTTCTGTTGGGTTCCCAACAAAAGACAGTGCAGATGAACTTGGTGTTGTGAGATGAATGACACTGTTACCTAGCAGCATAGTTAATCAACTGAAGTTGTTTGTAGTTGTTGTACATTAATAACTTCCTCCTATGGATATTTATCCACTGGATGTATAAAATGCTCTTCTGGTCTTACATACTTGTATGTGTTTATTACACTAAGGATTATGCAGAGTTCTTTGTATATTCTCACTCTACTGGAAGCTAAGACCTGAAATGGTATTTTTAGTAAGAGCTGATGAAGATTTTTCTCAGCTAATGCATTGCAAAGAGTTGCCAAGGGCTTAACCAGAACCATGAGAAAGGGAACTTTACTAATTATGGCCATACATTTATTTGAATTCAGTCTTTTCCCCATCACCTGAAAACGCTGTCATGGAACTCTGGAACTTCATAGGGGAAATATTCCACAACTCTTTCCTTAATGTTTCTTTCAAGCAAGATCCTGAAGTCTTCAGACAAGTGTTTATTCAATCAAAATCCTTCAGATTGCACAATTAAGATTGATAAATTTTATAGCAGTCTTTTTCTTTGTAAATGAATAGCCCTAAGCAAAGGTGACTTCCTATCCTAGCACAGACTTGATACTGAAGCCATTGAATTTACTTACAATATAAATATATATATTTGTCCAGAGAGATTTTTTTGCAGTAGAAGTCCAAAGCAAGGAGCTCATTTGGAGGAAAAAAGAAATAACAGCAGCAAAACCAACACAAAGCTTGAAATAAAGGGGAAAAAATGTAGAATCACAAAGAAAACCTAAACAAATAAAGTGCAAACAGAGAGTGACAAGCGCACTCAGCCCCTGGATTGGTTATGGATGAGACGACAAGTATATGATGAAATTAATGACCCTCTGTCAACTTTTTAGATCTCACTTTTAAAGAGAATGGACCAAAAATCAATAGCCCCCAAACCACTAGTACTCCAGTGAACCAGTTTATCATTTATCTTACTGCTGGCACTCATATAGAAAGTGCAGCCAAGCACAGCACAGGACTTTCATTGGTAGTCATCATTACATGCAATGTTTGAGCACTCCAGTTAAAGGTCAAAGGTGTGCAGTACAGCTCCTTTGAGAAGTACCTATTTGAAATTACCAATATCTCTGTATGGCTTATCCATGCTGTACACTACCTATTTTTTTTTATTATTTTATTTTAAACCCATGTGTATTCTCCTTTTTGGAGCTTTACCTGCTGGATGAAGCAGCAGCATTGGGGCTGTAGCCCAGCAGCAGTGGCTCACCACCCAGGTTTAAATCTCAGCTGATGCTTCTGTTATCTATTCTAATTCTCAAAGTGTTGCATCTCAGTTAATTCTGGTGACATCAAGCTGAAACCACTAACATATCTAATGAATATTTTTCTCTGCTTTCCAATCTCAAAGCTTTAGAATCATATTTAACTTCTGGGTTTTAGACTCTTGCTTTAAGAGGTCCAAAGAAGACTGAGCTGAATTTGAAGTCTGTGTATTGAAAGTTAATATCCTGGTAGCTAATCCTAAATCAAGACAAAGCAAGATCAGATTAAAAACAATATCTGCAGAGGGAATGAAGTGTTAAGATTACCTTTTTGTAATTTCTGGTAAGACAGTTATTCTTCTTGTTTGACTGCAGTGAGACTGAGGTGTGCTCTATCAGCTGCTCTGCACAGGTAGTAATTACTGCCTTGAAACGTGAATTGTCTGAAAGGAGAAACTGGGATAAAATAAAGCAGTAAACATTGTCCCCTAACACAGATGAGAAACTGAGGCCCCAGGCAGGTAACAGACAGTTTCTGAAAGTGCCCAAGTTACAAACTAACTGTGCCCATAGAAAACTGATGAGATAGACATGGATCCAGGCTTAGTGATCCATCTTTCCAATGTGTTGCCCAAGGATCAGTCTGGGCTGCTGGTGTTTGATGTTCCAGTCCTGTCAGAGGGGCCTCAAACTGTCACCTTCCTAGGTGACGATGCCTGTGCCATGCTGTGGCCAGGGATGTTGGTCAATGCATTTTGTCTATGTTGGTTGGTCTGTGTAGTGGGAATTTCCTCTGGGACCTGTCCACCTATGGTCATCCAAAGCCACTTACTGACAGAGCAGGTGCTGGTCACATTGGGATCAAGACAAATGTGCGAACAGGGCTGCACTGACCTCACACATGAGCCTGTTTGTGTCGTCTCCTTGTGCATGTGCCAAGCATAGGGTCAAAAAGTCTGTCTTTATAGAGCCAAGATACTCTGAAAATGTTGGCACAGCTGAGGGAGAGCAAGATATTTCCTGCCACAGTGCTGTGGGAAGGACAGCAGCTGCCCTTTGCTGCTGCAGGCAGGGGGATATTTTAATGCTCTTTTATAGCAGAGACGTTTTCTTCAGACATGTGCAGTCATTGTGTGTGGACCTGTCATCCTGATCTGCAGCTCTACATCACACAGTGGGACAACACAGTGGTGACCATGGGAAGTGGAGTCTTCCAAAATGCACCCTCACTACTTGATGTGTGTAAGGATTCTGCATGTGCCTGCTGGGCATGAGCAGTACAGGATGCTCCAACTACTGAGCAAAGAAATGCATTTGATACTGAACAGAATTTTGAGTGTGGGGGCTGAAGTGGGAGGTGGGCCACAATACAGCAATGTAGCAGCCAAACAAAGACTTGAAATGTGGCAGCTCAAAAAACCAAAGATCTCAATTAATTTTGGGCATAGAAATATTGTTGGTGGATGAGTGATTGAAGGCTCAGCAGTGGTAAAGAGAGTTTGCATACACAAGTCCCAAGTATGAGCTGCAAAGTCAGTAGATAAAATTAAAACTACCATCAAAGAAGCAATATCCTTAATATTCAGTCAATACTGTCTTTCCCAGTGTATTAAACCCATATTTTATCTGTAAGACTGAATAGAGACAATTACTAGAGTCACACCTATCATATCGTGTTTGCTTGTACAGTAAGTGCCTGATACCAGAACAGCGAGCTCACATTATGTGTTCTTTTCAAACAGAAAAGGCAAGTTGTTTCAAGTAGAACAATTCTTATACTAATTGCAACCATTTCAAGTTTGCCACTCTAGGCTGGTTCCCTTGAATGAACATGCTAATCTGTTAAGACTTGTAATATGACATTTAATAAATATTTTCTTTTTAGTTTCTCTTTTCTGTTTTACAACTAGACCAGAGACATTTCAGTGGAAGGAACTAGGAAAGTCTTGTTTACTTTGACATTAAATCATTCTGTATTCAATGTGGCAATAGTTTAGCTCCAGGGGATACTTGATAAGACAGGGGAGAAAGGGATGATGTCTGATACAAGCCTGCTCCTGGTTTCTGGCAGAAGTGCTTGAACCAGTTTGCTACTACATCTCTGCTTGCAGAAGGACAGGTTCTTTTACACATGCATCCAGTGCCAGATGCATCTATGTTTCAAGTCTTTTATGATCCAGGCTTCCAATTTTAGGCAACTCACTAGAGAAAAAGTTTTCCTTCCTTGCCTCCATGAGCAGCCCCAGCACCAAACTATTGTGTTTACTAATTTGTGCTTTTATGAGCCATGTTTCTAGTTCTAAAATGAATGTTAAAATTTGAGTCAGGACAATGAAGGCTTGTATGTTGATTTAATGAGTGAAGTTTGGAGCTGCTTTTTGGAGTGCATATTTTCCTGGTGTGGCAGAATGTCCTTCCTTGCCCCTCTGCCCACCCCTGCTCATTAGGGTGTTACTCCCTGGTGTGGTGGTGACTGTAGTCTGGTGACTTGTCTCTGCTAACACTCTCCTGATCTGTAGGAAAGAAGTACCCCAATCTGCTACCTGCACTGACATTGTATAAGATTCATAATTAGTGTTTTTATACCTAGAGGACATGGTATTAAAAAGGAAAGGAAAAGGCTTCCTATATCTTAACTCTGAAGGGTTGTAGCTGCTTCTATGCATATTAACTAGGAATCTTTTTCCTTAAAAGTGAGTATTGGACATGTTGTGTGTATTGTAACTTAAAAGCTTCAGAGGAGCTGCATTTTTGAGAGTTGTATTCATTCTGGAACTGTACCACAATTCATCATATTAAACTTCATTTGTTGGAAGCCTTGCACTGGAACATGGGCTTGGTCTCTAAGGAAGTGCTTCATTTCTGTATTCCTTACCAATAACAGCACACGGCACTGTCTTTTTATTACTCTGTGGCTAGCACCATTCATATAGTGTATTTCTACATCAGGGATGGAGAGACCCCCATCCTGCTGAAAAATTTAGATGGCTACAGTAGTAATCAGAAATACCAATAAAGTGTCCCTGGTTCTAGATGGTGATGTGGGATGGAGGGAGAGAAAGATATAAAAATGAATCATGATGTGACACGGCATTGCTCTGGCAACTGCTTCAAAACCTGAGTGCAGTGAGACCATATAAAGGCTTGAGAATATTCCTATGATCCTAAAGAGACCTGCAAAGACATTGCAAACTCATCAGGCAGCCAGTGCTGCAAGGAGGAGGACAAATGCTGTTTTGAGTCAGTCAACCCCAAACAACAGATGTACCTTAACCTAGAAACAGGTAATATGGCTCTCAACTAAGATGACCTGATTTGGATAAACCTGCTTAAAAAACAACCATACATTTAATGCAGGAAGCTGTCGGAGGTGTAAAGAATGGCTAAGTAAGTGAGTGGGACACCATTAATCTTGGTTTGTTTCAGCACTACATCTTCAGCCGTTGGGAAAAAAAAAAAAACCCTTGCTCCTAGCTCATAACCTGAGTGTTAAAACTGATGTCCTCCCCATTAGGGCCTGTAAGCTCATTAGCACATGGCAATTTATCCTCTTTTATTTCTTCTCAATTATCCTATCATCCATTGTATCTGGATCTGATTACCCTTTCCCAGAGTCAAACATTATCTTGTAAATCATTTGCTTTAAGTCTAAGCCTGCCATTGCATTGCCCAGGATTTGCTTAGGCAGGTAATAAATCAATTAGCATTAAACTTGTGGCGTCATCAATTTTCTTTCCTTGTGTCTGAAAGAAGGAATACCTGAACTTTGCGAGACTGTATCAAATTTCCTTACTCCGTCCACATGGAGATTTCCCTCTTCTTCCTTTCCCCCACATCCCAAATCAATATCAATATACTTTGTACTGAACTGGAGACGAAAGTGGTCAGGGTAACCACTGTGGTCCCAGATGGAAAGTTTAGGGAATGAGTCTTGTTCATTTGGGAGCCTTTGGATCAAGAGCTGTCTGAGACCACTGTAGCCAAGGGAGTTTTGGCTTCTGCTATTTGGTAAATGTCAAAACCTGGATAGTGATGATTGTCTAGCATGACAAGCCTGTGACCTCAGGAATGTGAAAATATGACATTCCTGCTCTTCCAACGCTGGGAGAGGGATCTGCTGATGCTCTGCTAGCCTTATGCTGCCCTAGGGCTGCCTGCATTGGTTATCTTGAGCTTCCCTTGGGTGCAGGCAGCCCTGGGGTGAAGGAGGCACAGCACTGTTTCCGACCTCACTCCTTTCCTGAGGTTGATGCAATTGATGTCATCAAGGTGTCACTGCCCAAAGTGGTGTTTTGGCACCAATGCAGTCCATAACTGGTGCAGACAGCAGGAACACAAGTGGCTTTCATCTGCTCCTACATGCTTCTCTCATGGCTTTTTGGTAGATCCCCAGGATTTGATCTGACAATTACAACAACATGTACTGGCAGGAGTCTGGGCAAATGATATAAAGAGAAACACTTCTTACACCCTTTGCATATAACCTACCAGTGCAAAAGCTCCATTGGCTTCCTTGCATTTAGATTCTGATGCATGTAGCCTCTACAGTATTAATCCCTTTTCTCCACGTTAGGCCTTTCAAAATGAGAGATGTAAAAATTTTAGCAACGTTGATTTGCCATGCTTCAACCACAAAGTGCCTAACCCTATGCAGTAGAATACCTGAGATTAGGTATTCATCTTGTTATGAGATGGATATTAAAAAAAGCCAGAAAAATTGACTTTAAACACCTTAAAAGCAGACTTGTTAAGACATGGAATAACATATTAGGGCTTTGAATGCTAATTCCCATTGAATATGTTTTGTTCTGTAACTGCAAATTTCTCCTGAAACTGCTACATCTGCCTTTGAAGGAGCTGGTGGTGGCCACTGCTGGAGATCTGTGAGGTCATGCAATGCTCAAATCTGGAGTCACACTTATCTTCTTGAGCTGCCCACTGAACCCAGCACCTAAGGCATGGGTGTACAGGTCGCTGATGGACGTACCAGAGCTCCTACAGTATCTTTGGGTTAGTGTTTCCCTGTCAGTAGCAAAGGTTAGTATTTGTTTTGGTGGATGTTAGAGGGCTTCCTATGAGTTCCAGTTGTTGACTCAAGTTCACCCCAGTAACTAACCTGTAGGTGCATGTTTTCAGAGAAAAGGCCTGAGGAGTTTTTGCTGGATTCTGTCCTGATCATTCCATTACCTGGAGAAGGTGGCTGCATCTCCATTCTCTTTTCTTTTGCTCATCTGCCTTTGCTCTGTTTGAATAATGGAAGCATTTCTTTACATTTAACCATGTATAAATGGACTAGTGCAAGTGCTGCAGCTTCTTTAAATGTTTAATGCTTGAGCGTTTTTCCTAAACCCCATTATACAATTACAACAGGCTCTTGTTTGGATCAGCTGTCTGGTCACAAGTAGTATCCAAGCTGCAGAGCAGAAATGCCTGGTGCATTCCGGAACAAATTTGTTGAAGCCTTGTCTAAGATAGGTTATACTGTATTTTACCTATACTTTCTAACTAGAGAAACTGAGGCAATCTGGCAGTGAAATGACAAGGCCACACAGAAACTCTTTGACAGAGAGAAAACAAGCTCAAATTCTCAGTCTTGTGGTGTAACTCTCAAGATAGCCGATTAGTATCTCCCTCTCTTTACATCCTCCCTGTAGAAAGTAGGTGAGAATAAGAGACAGCAGTTTTCTTCCCAAAATCTGGGATTCCAAATGGGAGCTTTTGGAAAGTTTTCGCTGGAGTCCCTAGAGATGCCAAATAGAAGGCATTTCCTGGGACTCTTAAAGGTCATTTGTTGAGCAGTTTCTTCTAAGCATATATGACAAATTATTCCCTTGGCAAAATAAACAGGACTCAAGCCCTTTAATTATAATATAGCACTCAATATCTTTAGACATTTCAGCGTTACCTATGTATCCTACACATTTCATTACAAGGAAAGGTTGAACAGAATTAAAAGGGTGACGTTACCCAAAGATTGATAGTTTACCTGCCCAAAAGGGAAAAGTCACAGTACAAGTGAGCACAAAAGAAGGAAGGATCCGAAGCAAGTTTTGATTGCAGAAGAGACTTGGATAAGAGAGTTTTTATTATCCACAGCTTTTAGCCTTATTTACCATCAGGCTATCTTGCCACAAGCATGCTTTTTAGTTCTGACAGCTCTGAATTATGACCATTGTGGGATCCTATCTCATTAACTGAAATGGGAGAATAAAACATCAAACAATCATAAAAATAATTTGGCACTGTGAAACCACTTAGGAGCAGCTGTCAAACAGGTTGGAAGATAAAGTTCTAAATAAAAAGAATAGAGAGAGCTGCAATGTCCTGCCATATGCTTCCTCTGCATTATAGACTCCTTAATAATATGAAGTGCCTGTGTTTATGCAGAATAGGCCAGACACTCCATATATGATATTGATTATGCCTTAACCCCAATTTAGTAAAGACATACTCCTCCTTTTCCTAATCAGATATTGCAGAAGCAGTTTTCTGAAAATGTCCCTAATGCCAAGACATATTTTATCTCCGAAGGCTGTGGCAGGAGAGATAGGGCTTTGTCTTGCCTGTTGTCATGGCTTGGAGCCCAGTTTTAGGACAGCAAGGCCCCTGTGGGGCTCTTCTCTGGCAGTTTTCATCCAGCAATTCAAAAACATACATCTTTATCAAGCTGTTGTTGTCAGACAACATTAGATAATTAATAGGCCATTTGTCAGCCTGCACAAAACACGTTAAAATCCCAAACACAATCAGGATAAATATAGTCGCCTGCTCTCTGAAGGCTTTTTGTTCTGACATGCAGGCATTGCAGGCAGATATTTACTATTAAACAAGACTCATTATTAATCACATCTAATGTTAATTAATTAACTGCCTCTGTGCATTGAGGGCTCTCTGTGACTTTCAATTGTTTTAAGGAGCTAATTGGTAACTTAGCAGTTTGCATGGAAGTTGTTTCTTGTTCGGTTCACATCAACTTTTTCAACTTAATCCAATAACTGTGTTCATTAAAAAAAAAGAAATAAAATGGGATATTTTCAGCAGAGTAAATAAATTAATATTGAAATAAGCCCACATCTGAACTTCTTAGGGAAGCTGTAATTGTTTGGTTCAGGCCCAGCTTTACCATGGGGTTTGCCCAGTTAGGGCATGTGTGTAGACAGAGTGTTCTCTGAGGGCTGGAAGCCAATTAGATGGGATATAGGTGTTGTGTCGTGTCCCCACAGCCCAAGCAGAGCTGCCTAGCAGATGCTGGTCTCCTGGAGACATCACAGCAGTGTTCTTGAGCTATCAGCAGTCAAGGATAGAGCTATTGAGGTGCAGTCTTTGAAAACTCTGCCCTTATGGTTTGGTCCTATTTCTCCTTAGCCCTACACCTTGGCTCACCATTGAGCAATGAGTGTAACTACTGTTAAAATGTCATCAAGTCTGATTTGCATCTTATTTGCCTGATATGTTTGACCGCCTCAGGAAAGCAGCTATTTAGAAACAAACCCTTTCGCTTAAAGATGTCTTTCTTCTAAACACTGTTTCTTGTGAAAGCAGAAGAGAGGCAGCACTTGCCAAGATAGGTTAGATCAGCAATCCACAGGGAAGCCAACAAGGCATCATAACACTTAGGCAATCAATTTGGCTTCAGAGTTCCTGACAAACCAAACAGGACCTTCCATGGGTTTATAGGCTGTATGATTTGGCACAAGAGCTTCAGGCTGTATGTGCCACTTGATAGCACTGCAAACAAGTGTCATATTTTTTCTTCATGGGTTTTTTCTTAACATGCCCATTTTATTCTACACTTTGAATGTGCTTTGGATGCTGTGATGGCTGCTTGTGCCAAGTAAGCATGTGGCAACTAAACAAGCAACTAAGAAGAATTAGCTTGCATAACTGTATAAAACTAGCGTGTAGAAAGGGGAGGGGAGTTTTGCTTAATTACTTATTCCTAGAAATTTTCAGCCTGCAAAACTTCTGTGGAAATCAGCAGGAGTTCTGCATGTAAAGAGCTCACAGCATTAATCCCATAAGTTGTGAAAACTGCCTTTCTTTCACATTCCCATTATATAACTTAAGGGCATGAGTTTCTGAGCTACAAAAACTATAAATCTTTTAAAATAGTCACTGATTTCATCACCTACTAAATAAAGATGACATTTTTTTCTGAAATGTTTCATATTCAGACTGTCTGTCCAGCCATGTCTTGCACTCTCTCCTCTTTGCTGTGTCAATATTTGCATTACCAACCCTATTTTGGAGGGTTTCTAACTTGATCTCTACATTTATTTTGGCCAAGAACGTGGAACGCAACTTCTTACTTTGAGAATGTTTTAAAGAGATGATGATGGTGGGTTTTAACTTAGAGAGAGGCTGGAGTCCTTGAGGAAATGCAACCCTCCTGGGCAGGGAAGGATTGGCTTAGCCTGGCTGTGAGTGCTCTCTTGCAACCCAGTGGCACTGTGGTGGGAAAGATATGTTAGGGTGTGGTGAAGTTGACCTATGTGCTTCTCTGTTACCATGAGGCATTACCTGCATATTGAGTGGGGTACAGCTCATGTAGGGGAACTGGGTGTTCCTTAGCAACTGGTGGATCTGAGAGTCTTGTGTGTGTTCTGCTGCCTCTTAGCTCTATCAGTCTATGTAGCCACATAGATCCATAGGTAGACATATTTCAGACTTTCATTTCTAATGTGTGTATCAAGTATTTCCTTGTGCAGATATACCTAAACAGAAATCACTGAGCTTGGGTTTGTCTTATTACAGCTGAAATGTTAACACTAGATTGTATGAAGCGGGCAGCTTGGTCCAATGTGAAAAATGTCCTGTAGCTAACAAAGTCTGGTGCTGGGATTAAACTTAAAGGAGAGTTAGCATTACTGAAGAAGCCTCACTAGCTAAAACTGTAAGTGTTATGTGAGGTTGTAGTATATTTGCTCATCATAAGCCAAATAATATACTTCAATTAAATATATGTCACAGGCTCTTATCCTGAGAGCATGAAGCTGTTGCTGTTGGGAAACATTGTTTTTTATTTATTGTGTGTCCACGTACAGAGGCTTTGAGTGCATCACTTGCTTTTGGGTGCATTTATTCAGGTCTGAATATTAAGGAAATATTCAGGTTATCCAAGTCACCTACCAGAAGTATTGGTCGCATTGCACTGTGTGCTATGTTCTTAGCATAGAAGAAAATAAAATACCCTGTCCCAGCAGCCTGTTCATCACATCATGCATTGCCTGCTGCTATGGGGTTGCTGCTGTGTGGATAGTCCATTTGTCTTGCCTGTATCCCCTGGGGGTCCAGCACTGCATGACACCTATGACCACATCATGCCTAGCCAGCACAGGTCTGCCTCTCATGGGAGCTGTAGCTGTGTTGTTGTCTTAGTTGTATGTGTTCAAAATCTAAAAATCCAGCTTCAAAAGATGCAGGATTAAGTGGTTAAGTAGGTTAAGGATTGGGTTTCAAGCAAGGCACATGCTAGAGAAATAATATTTGTGTTGGCTCTGTGCTAGCAAACATACAATCGAGAGACAAACCAGAAACTTTTTCTTTCAAGCTTTTGTGCTGTTTTAGGAAGAAGGGATATTTCATTCCCCAGATAGAAGAAGCAGCTTTCCTTGTCCAAACTCTGAGCTGTGAAAAACACCATTTTAGGTAGAGAAATACCCTAAAAATAATGGAAACAGATTTTTAAGTGATAACATTCAACTTTTCCTCTTCTGCAGCCCTAGATGAGCAAATTTCCAAGGAAGAAGGTGAAAAGTACGGCAATATATATGGAGAATACTGGAATCTGGCATCAATTTGCATTTTCCTCACCTGTTCTGGTTGGATGGCTCGTAGCCATTCTCAGTCTGGGTTACACCTATGCCATCAAAGCACAAAAAAGCCCCTTAGCCCAAAAGGCAATGTTATTGAATCATGTAGTGTGATTGCCAAGTGGTATCTAAGGCTGATCAACAAGATTATAACCCAGATTTCCTTATGGACTTTTAAACAAGCTGACCTGGATTTGGGTAACAAGAAGCGTAAGACTACCTCCATCCTGAAAATGCAAAGCTATTTCAAAGCAAGAAATAATTCTAAAGAAAATTTGTATATGCTTGATTGATTATCTTATTTTAATCCATATTAAAGCTTTAAGTCTTTAGGTGTGGCTCTTTAGTTCTAACATCTCATAAATTATGGCTATAATGAAGCAGTCATTTATCCAGGGCTGATGATAAATGGCTTGCCCTAGGAGGAACTAAAGAATAGGCAAGTAGATCATTTTCATATTTGGTGAAAACAATATTAAGTACCCAGACCTCGGTGATTGCCCTAATAAATGAATAATCTGAGGTGAGGGGCTTGGCAGTCAGTGTAAAAAATAACCTGAGCTTTCTCTGTCATTTGTCAGGCTTTGCTATGACAGCATGCATTATGGGTAAATGAGCAATCAGCAAGAACTCTGTTATGGCTGGGATGTTTTTGAGAAATTTATCATATGCATTGCTTGGTACCTTTAAGACCTTAAGGCTTAATGGCTATAGTGCATGACTGCAAGAGAACACAGCTCTTATTTACCATCCCATGCTTCATTTGCACTGGATCCCCCTTTTTTTCCATGTATTAGGGGAATAAGCCTCTGTTAGTGTTTTTTCCCAGACTTACTTTCACTCGTACAGGGTATTTCAGCCTACTCCACGTTAGTTCTAAGGCACCACAATATTTAAGGGATTTTGAGGATACTCTGTTCAGTATGGTGGAGATGTCAATTTGTATTTAATGAGCTAAGTCAGTAACACATGGATAGGATGTGTAGGAACAACACCCAAGGGAAATGTGAAGAAACCCAATGAAGTGCTGGTCCAAACACCTGAAGTGTAGTGGGAAATTAGGTGCTGTTACTTCTTAATTAGCCTTGAAGCATTCAGATACAGAATGGGGACCACAGTGAAGAGTGTTGGCAAGTGTCTTAGCATGATATAAACCCAATTTTCCAGACTGCTCCCCACAGGGGTGCAGTGCCAGTGGTGTGCTACATGATGCAGTGCATGATGCCTTATGGACTTGTGCCAATATTCAACCTTTCTGCTCAAAGAGTGGCCAGATTTTTCCTTTCTGCTGTGCAGATTTAGCACTTTATCTAAGAAACTTTTTCTCCAGGTTGTTTCAGCTGCAACTTAGTGGAAGACCAAACGCAGCAAAAGTCTTACATCTCTTGCATTATCCTTTAATAGAAATATAAGAAAGCATCAAATGATGGGGCAGAACTGGGGAGCCCCAGATGTGCTGAGGCGCTGGGAGGGGTGGACCAGCAGTGCTGAGACAGCACGTGTGGAAGGGGAGTCCCATGCAGTGGCCACTTCTGGAAATGTTGACATAAGTGATATTCTCAAGTGGGCACAGATGTTGAAATCCAAGGCCTGGATTTCTGTGAGACTTCTCAGTTGTGACTAAAATGGATAGGAATTTCTCTCTCCCTAAACAAACACAGATTAGCAGGAAAAGCAGTTAGGCCAAGGAACAAGCAATGAAACAAGCAGTCTTTCCTAGGCTGGGGCTTGTGAAACAAAGCTTGTTCTGGCATCACACCTACCTCTTTGTGGGATGTTACGTGAAGACTGCTTTTCTCTTAATTTTCTTCAGGTTTTTGGAAGTGGTGATGCAGGGACTTTGGGAAAAAGAGTTTTTTTCATTATCTGGAGAGCAATAATGTACAAGCCAAGTCAGGATGCTTTCCACTAGCAGCAAAAACTGTCAAGTTGAAGCTTTTAGAGGAGCTCTTCTCTACAGCTTTCCGTTTTCTGCTCCTAAGGCCTCATTCTGCGAGGTGCTGAGGACACTACCAGTGGCAAACAGTCCAGTAACAAGGTTGTCTTTGCTTACATTTAAGCTAGGCATTGTGTCGTTTTAGAAACTCTGGCTTGGATGAGCATGTTTCAGTGGTTTTGTGAATGAGGGAAGAACTCCTTAGCACACTCCAGGATGAAGCCCACAAGAAGCAGGCAGTCTTGCTCCTCTCTGCTGCCCTCAAAGTTTGCCCTTCTGCTGCTGTGCCATCTTCCCTGCAAACGCAACTTCAGATTTTATTGTAATTTTTTTTTTGCTATCATAGAAGAAAGGAATGTTAGAAATTGCTCTGATCTAGCTTTTATATATAAAAAAAGTGAAATGCTGGTCTGCCACATCTCTCAATATCTCTTTACCTGCTGCCACTTATAGCTTTCACTTTTCATTAAGGAAACGAACCCAGAAGATTAAAGCACTCCCAATTTAGCTTTCTAAATAGGAAGTGAAAGTTGAAAGCAGAGCAGCTGAGAATAAGCATCACTAAGAACTGCAGCTGGGCTGATGCTATTAGGAAAAAGAGACCACTTCTTGCTTCTGATCTGTCATTTAAGAAAGCTTGTTTATGTATAGGTCTGACATCAGATGAATGTAGTGACCTTTCTCGTTGAGATGAAAGTTTTACTTTAGGCTGATCAGATATCACATCACTTAAATACTAAGAGTTTTATAAAAGTAATGCACCAATCCTGCCTAGAAACAAGTTCATCTTTGTGGAGCCAATTACTGTCCCAGAGATCTGCATGGCATTGGAGGCTGTTTTGAAACACTCTTAAATGAGTTTTAGGAGACTAAAACTGGATCCTGACTGACTAATCTGAAGGTCCACAGGGTTGGAGGGCGAGGAGGGCAGAGGGAGATGGAAGATTCCCGATGTGCATCATTATAACTTAAGCTTGTTGTTCATATCTGGCTGCTGTGTTCATTACAGTTTTTTCCCTATATCTCTGCATCTGTTCAAAGTTAATGAAGCAAATGTGAGTCCTCCAGGAGCTCAGATCCACAGGAAACATGACTTGGAAACAGCACCAGAATGTACTTAGTGGGAAGAAAATCAGTGCAGTTTGTCTGAGGGCAGAGATGAGCAAAGCAGAGGGTACTAGGAGCTCCACTGCTCCAAGACATCTTGTAATGCATACAGATGGATAAAGAAATGAAATAAAGTGAATTAAGATGTTGTGTTGGCTCAGTGAGTTAAATGGGCTGAGCCATTGGATGGGATGAGCACTTCTCCCAGCACAGGAAGAATAAAAAGGTTTTTTGGGTGATGGGAAGGTACAGCAGGTTTATTATTTGCTTAGTTTCAGAATGGTAACTTGTGAGTCATAAACATGACCTTCCACTCTCTTGCAAAATCAAGTTCCAAATATCTAATGCTTGTTCAGATAAGCAACACTTACATACTTTCTTCCCATGTCCTGATCTGGGTGTTTGATATCTACAGACTGTAATATGTCAACAATTAAAAATACAAGTTAACTTTTCTAATGAGACTCTCAGCTCCATCTATACATATCCATTTTTGTGTGGGTATTAAGATACCCACACAATAGATAATTCTTATACACATATCTTGCTAAACCTGGGCCTATAAAACAGCTTACACCCAAGAATGGCCAAAGTGATTACTGGAAAGATTGGGAATATCTGTCATATTGATATATTTGGGGTTTGTGATTTAAGCTTTGTGTCTGATTCATCTCACTGATAACATCAGCAAATCGAAGGCTTCGCTTCTTCTTGAATTTATTTTATAGTTCAGTCTCGAATTTAAATGCAGAAATAGGGTTCACTGCCTGGCCTTTTCCACATGAGATGTGAGTGCTAAATCTTTAACCTGGCCTATGTTGTGTGCTAAGTGGAACTCTGTTTATACTGGAGTATGTAACAAGTATCAGCTTGCTTCAAATACGTTGCTTTTAAATAACTCCTGACAAAGAAAGAAAAGTCTGAATGTACAATGTATATTTTATTACTTAGTTGTTTACACTGATTGTAAATAATAATAAAGTGCATGCAGACACACCACCCTCCTCTAAAATCTAGGAGCACTGGTATGGCAGAATTTCTCAGTTTGATGTGACTCTGTCTTTGACAGTTCTCCTAAGGTAGTTATTTTGGAGAAAACATATGTTTCCATTTTCTCTCCCTCGGCTTCCCTTTTAGTCCCCAGGCTCCACTAGGGTCACAGCAACATTAAGGCTTTTGTCACTGTGATTAATAGCTCTTTAGATCATCTTTAATTCACTCACTAATGACTGAGGGTCTTTCTGCTCTCCAAGTAATCGCGTGATGTATGAGCCGATAGTACACCTTGTGGCAGAGGTGAAAATCATTCAGGCAATGCAAATATTGTCACGGGGACAAATGTTTTCCCTGTTAATAAAAATTAATGAATTCTACCCAGGAGCTAGTTAAAGAAGCTCTGGTGAGAGAGTTCCAAACACAAACAAGTTCCTGTGGCTTGGAACCACTCATTCAGTCTTTCTAGATATGTGAGGATAAGAACTATTATTAGTATTCCTGCATCTGCATAATGGATGAGATAGCAGCAGGTTGATTTAATTACACAAATGCATTGCACTGCAGGTAGATCTGTCTTTCAGTGGTACCCATGCACTAGTCTTCACTTGAGCTATTATTTTGCTTTGCTGTGGTTATACCATGCACTTCAAGTGCATGTTCCAAGCTGAACGAGTGTTAAAGGCCCACCAAGAACTGCCTCGGTCAGGAGATCGTAACTGTAAAATGATGCAAAGATGTTTACTTTTTTTTTCCAAGTCCCTGTTACACATCATAAAAGGTTGATGAAACAGGCTGTAAATTAATCATTCACAAGAGGAGGAAATGCTTAGAGTATCTTATTGTATTTATTGCTCATGTATGAACGACAATAAAAATGCTCCATCCCTCAGCCAAGTCACCTCATGGGGCGACTGTTCCCGTTATGATCCCTTCCCTCACCCGGGGCTTGGGGTCTCGTTGGAAAGGTGCATTCCTTATTTACTGATGGAGCACACATCATGGTTAATGCTGTTGGGTGTTTTTGTTTCATTTTGATAGTCACCAATTCTTTCTTCTGATGACAAAAAGCTATTGTCTCAGTGGAATAAATATTTCTGAATTACTTCCCAGTCCCAACCCTATCATTTACATCTTAGAACAAGAAAACAGTAAACTTTTAAAAGACATAATTTTACCTCTTCACAGTGCTTATCTACAAAGGAACATATTACTGAGGGAGGGAAAGAGCTCTAGTTGTTACTATTATTTCTGGTAGACACCCAAGGAGAGTAGCTAATTTGTTCTTCATTAATGCCAAGGACAAATAAAAAAGCCAGGACTGAATTATGCATTTATTTCCATTGTGCCTCTAACGTGGGCTTCCACTCCCCATCATCCTCCAAAAGAATTCCCAAACCTTTGCTGTGCATTTCATGTGATACCATAGGGTGCAATAATATGGTTTTAAAAGAAGATGAATTTAGTGGTGAATCTTAATCGAAGGCAGAAAATTACATGCAGCACCCCTGCTGAAAGGAAGATGGACAGTCAGCTACAATCATAAGGTTGGGTTTTTTTTTTTTGCTATAGCTCAACAATAACCTTTTAGTATTAGTTCAGAGGCTTGGGCAGAAACCTTAGAGTAAAATTCATTTGGAATTTGAACACTTTTTAGAACGTGGGTGTGACATCACGTCTTTGAATTGCAGCAGTTGTCTCCATTTTGTGATGAGCTGAGCCAACCTTGGACGTCAGCTTGAATTGTGGGAAACTGGAGATGAAATTCCCAGCCTGTATAGTCCCTTGCAAAATGAAAGGTATATGGAGCTGACCTTTCAATTATTAGCACATGAGTGTATGTATCCAGGTGCTCCCCTTGACAGCTAAATGCCACAAGGCCCAGGCTCAGCCCCTTGGGGTTGAAGGGCATTTTCAAATGATTCACTGAGCTTTGGATGTGTCCCTTACAAAGGTTTTGCACTTGTGTAAAGCCCAAAGCACTTGTATTTGAAATTAATGGATTTTTATGTGAAATCTTCTTTTTTTATTCACTGTAAGTATTCAATGTCAAGGATTTTTTTTTCTTTCAGAAGAAATGTTTGATCCTTGTCCCAAAATGCTGTGATACATAATAAATAACTTAAATCTGCTATACTGTAAAATACACATCCTCCCAATATAGATAAAGCAATGTTCAAAGATGCATTGCCAAACTAGAGGCAGAAGACTTTATTCCAGCAGAACAGCTCTGTGGAAAATTTGGGATGATTCTCCTGGATGCTTCTGGAGATGGAACCGTGACGTATCTGGGGAAATCAAAATCTGGATTTTTACAGCTTGCATCTAACTTTGGGGGGGAAATGGCTGTATTGATTAAAGTTTAACAACACACCAAAAAAAAGAAATTAGGAAGGATTTCTTACTGCTCCCCAATGATAAATTGCTGTAATGTTTTCTTTTATTATCACACTGCTAGTCCTCTACTGCTCAGCCCCCAGTTAGGCATCTAAATAAGATCCAGATTTGCCAAAGTGCTCAAGAGTCAGAAGTTTCCACTGGGAGACTTTTTCCTGAACTTCCAGAAGAATTAGGTAACGGAGACTGCCTGTTTGGTGTCACAGCGGGAACCAGTCTGTTTGGCAGCCTTGACAGAAAAGGTTTCAATTTTCTGGGTGTTGTTGCTTCTGCAGTTTCAGGCATGTCTACAGAATCCTGTAGCTATTTCTGTCTCACCTCTTCCTGCAGAGCTCGTGCTTCTGGTACTGGTTGAGGTGAGAGGGGATGCTGTCCCTCCAGGGAACTGCTTTGTTTTTAAAATACCTGAATGTCTTCTGTCACTTGGAGTGGTCGAATGTCAGCCTCTTTTCATGATGCTGAATTCCAAGCAGGTAGAACAGTTGTTGCTAGAATAGAGTTAGTAAAGTTTTACTGGAGTGTATCTGCCTTGGGAAAAAAAAAAAAAAAAGGATATTGTTCTGGTGGAAACTTCTACTCTGTCAAAGGTTGGATGTTAATACAGAAATCTGTATGCATACACTAGTTATGAGTAAGGGAAGAGCATTGCATTAGGACAGCACTTTGTCCAGTCATGGAGTGTTACTTTCCTGAAAACGAACCAAGTTGCCCAAAAAAGCCTCAGAGCACACCTGGCAGGTTTGCATTTTTTAGTTTCTTGCTGATTTTTATGTCCTTGGGGTCAGTTTTTCTTACCCAGTTTCTTCTAGTACAGCTCTTTTCTGTGTGGAGAAGAAATGCTTCTGTATGGTAGAGACTCGGAGCAGAATCTGGACCCAGCTCAGGGCAAAGTAACTTGCCTCCAAGTCAATCTGAGATGGGAAAAGTGAGGAGAGACACCAGTAGGAATTTCCCAATTCCTCACCTTCTCCACTTCCCCTCCAGGCTTCGTGAGCTACAGACCTTTGGGTCATCCGTGCTTGGGCTTCTATGTGATAAAAACCACCCTACCACAAATGGAGTAGTTGTCTCTCCACATTTGGATCAATAGGTAGCAAATGGGGACAAGGGAAAGAGGGCTGAGGATTTCACTAAAACCAATTTAAAAAAGAAATCTAAACAATTGAATTAGAATCTGGGCACTACACAGTGTATGGGATATGAAGGATTTATACTGAATGACTGTCTAATCTTCCATGTAAGTGGAACTTCTTTGGCCTTATTTTGAACCTGAAGTAATAAAGAAGGAAATGAAAGTAAAGGTAAACTTAAAGTATTGTTTTACTCTAAATGCTTTCAGTAAAGGGTCTTGTTATCTAATGATTGGTACTAGATGGCTGGTATAAATCGTGTTGTTTGTTCTCTGCACTCATGGCAAAGGAAAGCAGAGGCAAAAGGAAATCAATTTGAACTAGCAGGTAACAAATGACCAGTCTTAGGGAAGCATAGCAGATGGGGAAAATAGAGTTGTGAGCATATGTTATTAGGAAATGCAGTGGTGAGTTTCCCCCTTTATTTAGGAAATGCAGCAAATAATGAATATTTTTGGAGGGAGCAGCTCAGACAATTAAGAATGTGCAGATGTTTCAGTACTGAGGTGTATTTTCAGTGCTTGCTTAGAATGGGGTTTTGCCCTTAATACTGAAGGAACAGAATCAAAAGGGGAATCAGAAAGTGTGGTGTCAGTTCTTGTGGAGACAGGCAAGCCCACTTCATGGCATCTTCCCAAGGAGAGCATGCACTGTTCAGGGGCAACTCCAGAGTTGTCCAGGACTTTGGGAAATATTTTAGTAATTTGGGCCAGGCTGAACCCTGAAGAGCATCTTACAAGATTGTTGGGTCTGAATTTGGATGAGTTCCAGTAACTTCCTGTTAGGGGATGTTTTTCTTTACTGATAGGCCTTTATAGTTGTCAAAAAAGATACATTTTTGAAAAACACGGAAACCCCATAAAATAGCTCAGAACAAGCTCTGCTGCAATTTCAGAATAGGATCTTTGTGGAGATATAAGCAGGGAAAGGGACAACTGGGCAAGAGCTGTTTTTACAAGGATCTGTTGGGCACCTCGGCAGTGGTGACCAGGGCTAGATCCACTGGAGCATGGACAGTTAATGAGTTTTTAATCCTCTTATCATCTGCATCCAAAATACAAGTTTCACACACCCAGTTTGAGCAGGATTTGGAGAAGTGAAGCTGTGTGTAAGGAAGAAAAGTATCCCAAGAGTGAATAACCATAGGGATACAGAAAGGTGGGGAATCTCCACCCTTGCTGTCTTTGAAGACTATCCAGGCCGTGCTGTGAGGGACTCAGCAATTGCCCCGTCTGGAGGCTGATGGTTAAGGTCCCCTCTGGCTGACCTGGTTCTGGATTTGCCCTCCCACTGTGCTTCCCAGGCTTCTGTGAGACTGTAATGGCTGGTCTTGAGTTCTTAGTCCCCCATGCGTGAGTGTGTGGGTGTAGGTAATGAGGAAAGCTTGCCTTTACGTTTTCTTTTTCTCAAAACAATATGCTCTGTATGTTGCAACAGTGTAGCTCTGCAAGCAAATCTGAAAGTCTTACAGAGGGGAGACCCTAACACCTTGAAAAGTATCAGTAAAAACTACTGAAAGCATTAAAAATAAATCATAGGGTGAGAGCTAGCATGACAGGTAAATAGGCACAACATAAAATGCCTCTGGAATCTGTGGGATATTTGCAGGTACAAGGGGGTTTCTAAGACATGGCTCATTTACAAAGTCTGGTTCCTCTCTCCAGGAAGGATTTCCAATAGATTCAAAGAGACTTTTAGTAAGTCTTGGGAGAAGAAAGGCAGCTCTGTAAGGGAGAGAGGTTTGGTTTGTTTATGGAGAAAACTCACAAGTCATGTTCATATTGTCTCACCCAGAAGAACAACTAAAGGCTTTCATGCCACAGAGGAGATGGTGTTTCTGTACAGGAAGGCCATCTCCTCTTCAGCATGAAAACTTACCTGGAGATGAGTTGCAGCTTCCTAGAAAGCCCTCTGCTCCATCAGGAAAACATTTGTGTTTTACAATTAGATGCTGGTGTGTTTTTACTGCGCAGGATCTGTTCCAGCCTGTGGCTGCAGCAGTATCTGAATGGTGGAGTTTTGCCAAAAGTGAGCAGAATTGAATACTCTGTTTTAACATCACAAGTGCAGAGGTGAATGAGCATTGTCAAGAAAGCACCACGAATATCCTTTTCTGTTATTAACTGAATTTATTATTTTGCTGGTAAAAGTTAACAGCAGAGGTGAATGTTAACTTCACATCTTGCATGAACTCGTGCTGGAAATGTTTGGGGGCTCATCAGGTCGAGGAGGGGTAGAAACAAATCTTGACTGCTCATTGCTGAACAAAACAGCTACATTCTCAAATATTTCCAGTCAGTTGTGACTTTAAAAATATCCAGAAACATATTTGAATAGGCAACATGGAAAAGAATATCCTAATCTGCTCAGACTATTATGTGAAACAGGAACACATTGAATACACCATGACCTGTATTTATTCACCCAGCTCCTGCTAGTCTAACACCATGAGCTTGTGATGCTCTGGAAGTGTAAAGCAGTACACTGGTCTTCTCTTGTTCCCCATCAGCCCCAGTAGCAGCTGGGATAGTGGATAAATGAATATGGTTTTATTTATACTTCATCACCAACTCTGAGCGTCTTGCTTGGTTCATAGTAGCCAAATAAATTGTAGTAGGTGTTTCACTGCTTGGATATTTCAGGCAAATTTGAAGCTTTAAGAAGATTGCTGCTATGGTATGCTCTGTATATGGAGGAATCTTTCAGAATATGTCCTTCTAGAATGGTTCATGAAGATGAAAACCTCCAAACTTTGTGGAGGGCTGAAGAAGTTTGAGAGAATTCTTCAGCAGCTTGGAATTAAAATAACTAAAGCCAGCCTGGATACAGCTTTAGGGCAAATTCTGTGAGTCCTCCATTCTCCCTGAAAAAATGCCACGTGCTGCTTTGAAGGGGGCCTTATTCTGAACCTAAGGCTGAGTGTGCAGAGTATGACAATGTGACTTGGGCAGAGAGATGCAAATTAGCCTAATTAGCAACAACTTTGAGATGTGGGAGTTTGTGACATGACTGTCCTCTCAGTTCTGTCTCTTTCCCTTTTGGTTGTGGGCAGTATTGTCCTGGGGATGTTCAGCCATCGGAGATGGCTTTTTTTTTTTTTACTAGAGGAACAGGTTTGCAGTGCTGGTTTGCTTAATCTATGGACTGAATTTTCAGAGTGTGGAATTGACTTCACGGGGGCTCGATGTTTGGGGTTTTTTTTCAGTTATCAAAGCAAATAGAAATATTCAAATCAGATCATACTAATTAGTGAAACTAATTATGTTTTCCCAAGCATCTCTCTCCTTACCTATTCTGCAATGAAAAATCATTTGCTCCTGATGTAAAACAGGAGAAAGGAGATTGCCATGACAATTAGCAGTAATTGATGAGAAGCTTTGAATTGCTTGGTGTTAACCTTAACATCTATTAGCAGGCAAGGCTTGGATTTGCCTGCTGAGGGATGTAGGTTGAGAACAATCTCCTTCCCACCCAGAAGGGAAGCAGAGATAAGAGAATATAACAATTCAAAACAGTTTTACCTATTTAGTGAACGTTAGAAATAGTCTTGTGTACCTGCTTCACATTTACATCTATCATTACACTTGCAACAAGTAAAATGATACTGATAAGTGTTTTAATTAAAGGAAATTTTAACTCTTTAGGGCATATTCGTCTTGACTTGAATAAGTGCTGCCTGTAAGATGTTACTTATTTTCTCCAGAAGCCTGTTACAGTTCAGAATTTGTTTATTTCACACTGTAATGAAACAAAAATATTTGGAAAGTTTTTATGAAAGGGAGCCATATAAAAAAAATACAGAGTTTGTATGTCAGTGGGATCAAGTTTCTTCAAATGTAGGTCTTTGTAAAGAAAACTCCCTTCTTCTCTGAGACACGCACATACATACATACACACGTATATTTATATGTTGGAGTCCACCTCCACCTGTGTTTAGAACTAAATAAAATTCCTTCATTGAAAATATCATCAGCAATGATGCCTTTCCAAAGATGTTCTCATGTAGGTTAAACAGAAATGGCTGAAAGCACTAGGTCAAGCTCAAACTATTGCATTTTACAGCTTCTTCTCACACTCCTTGTCACCCACATGTGAAATTTGTATGACAGAGCCTGATAACAGTGCAACAGAGCACAAATGACATCTTGCACTACCTAATCAATTTGCCCTTAACAGCAGAGAGATCAGAATCTAACAGATGTACTTTGGATTGGTCTGTAAAATGCTTCAAAATGTTTTGTGTTCATTGAGATCCTGTGTGGGCAACAGATAATGTTCACATTTAGGGATGGTTTCCTTTGGAAGTATTTAGAGTTGCAGCTGAGTCACATGACCAACCCCTTCCTCAGAAGTGACATGTGGAAGAGCTGAGAAACAGATCCATCTTCTGCACTGCTGCTTCCCTGTAATTGCTTCCTGAGAGCAACTTGTCCTGGACGTGACTTCTGCAGAGAAGTGGGAAGAAGTCGCATTAAGCCACTGAAAGGGGAGACTCTGCTTTCAATTCTCCTCTTGCCCCTGCTTTCTCTCTTGATTTATGAATTAATTGTATGCTTACTTTTGACACAACTTCGTGTTGTCTTTGTCATAGTGACTAGGACAATATCTCCTTTTCTGAGGCTCCTGGATCTTACAGTGGCACCGTCTCTAATTGAACAGCTGATGATTGATAATTGAATACAATAATAGACTAAAAAGCTTGGCTTGTTTAGCTGAACAAAATGAAGGCTCAGAGAGGTTATGTCTAATACTGAATGTGATAAACGCACCCAGAAAACCATTTAAGCTAAGGGACAATGCTGGAACAAATACAAATGGGCAATAACGTGTCCATGAATATTCTGAGGTGGAAATGAGCTTTCTCGCAATTAGAGGAGTAAAAGAGAGGAACATCTCTTCCACTGGACTGATGGATTGAGACTGTGTGTTGGTAGAGCTGGGTGAAAGGTGCCTCCAAACACAGTGCTGGTGTTCCAGCATCCTGACATACCAGGTCACCATGAGGCCAATGCTTTTGGTGGATGGGTAATAGTAGGCATGGATTCCCTGATGTCACACTGATGTTTGTAACACCTTTTGCTGTGACTAAGAGGAACCTGCCTAGTTTGTTGGCTTTCATGCACTTGAAAGGGAACAACGTAAAAGATGGAAATATCTCAAGGCAAAAGACAGTAAACAAACTCATTTTAGCATCTTCCTTCTCTTTTCTGTCACTGCCAGACTTTTGCTATCCCAGGTTGAACGCAGCAAATTGAAGGGCAGGAAGCTGACCCCTTGTAAGATTGAGATATCTGACACTGAAAGCTAGTGGGGTAGAATAAATGCAGAGACCTTTTGTCTCAAGGAATATCTTTCTTGAACATGGCGTTGTTGTAGTCCTGTGATGTACGACCTATTTCACTATATTCTCTGCTGAGTTGGGGAAATAATCTTAGAGAGGTGCTTTGTGTGAGGGTCTGTCATTTTGTCTCAAGCTGCAGTGCCAGAGTTTTGTGCTTGATGGTGTTCAGTCCTCAGTGCAATAATTTTGCTTTCAAGAACTGGCATTTTCATCAACATTTGTTAGCCTCATTTTTCTTCCACTGACCTGAACAGTAAACCCAAAGAGCAGAGTTAGCCAAGGTGGCTTGCTTTTGAGAAGACTTTGCCATGCCCAAGGGCTCTGGATGAGGCTCTTTGCCTCTGTGTGCTCCTGCATTGCTCTGTGTTGTGCTTTGCTTTCTGTCACTGCTTTTAAAGTAGTTTGTTAGTTTGAAAGTGCTTCATGTTATTTAATCTAATCAGTGAAAACTTCCTCATCCCATTATTTAGGCAATTTTGGGGGAGGAGTGGTTGTTTTCATTTGGGTTTTATGATTTACACTTTATTTTTACGGCATGTTTGTTCAGGAGGAGGATTTTTCACCACTTTCCTTTGTAGCGATTGTTTTGTGCTTTCTTGGTCCTCCTTTGAAGGTTTTGTATGCTTACGTGCAAAATATTGGCAGATCTCTTGGGCTGAGGAATGCAGTGGAAGCCATAGTGCATCCTGTGCTTTGATTTCTGCAGATCTCTGTGTATTGCTCATGGTTACGAAGCAGAGCTTGTTGCTTCTTGTTGTTATCAATATTAGCTTCTATAATCTTGTTTTATTTATATTAAGTTCATTGTTACTCACCATGAACTGATTCAGTTCTGCCCCTTGGTAAATTCTATGAGCAGCATTAGTGATGGTTGCTAATGAAGCTAGAAAAATAAGGAGAAGTTTGATTTCTTTATCTGGTTTGGGGAACCAGTGGGGTTTTCTGGATTCCTGTCACGGGCAGAATAGGTATTCAGCACCTCAGGGAGCCAGACCATTGATAGAAAATGAAATGAAACATTTTCCTGTATTTATATGTCCTGGATAGACTGTCTTCATTGAGCAGTAGGACAAGTGTACCTTTGCTTTATTTACAAGAGCTAAAATAGGTTTTAAGTGATAAACCACTTACAAATGAACGCAGGATTAGAGAAAAAGAGAGCAGATGTGCATGGTTTGCATTTCCAGACATGCAGTTTGAGAATAGACATATTGCTAAAATCAAAGAAAATCTACCTAACCCTCTTTTTTTTTGTTATGGTTTATGAGGGGAAGGGGGCAGTAGTTTTGTGGCTGTTTGTTTTTATTGTTGTTCTGGGTAGTCCAGGTTAATTTGTCTATTCTACTTTTCCCATTTATGGTTGTTTCTCTTCTGTGTGTTAATTTGCAAGAACACAACTTGTTTAAATTTCCCCATTGTAAGTGTTTAGCCTGTTTTTCTGTGTGTTGTTTTCAGGGGAAGAGGAAGAGAGAAAAAATAATCCAGCGTCATTGAAAATAACCTGAGTTTTGAGCATTGTGATGTCTGCTCTGTATTATCAGGTGGCTCTTTTGCACTGCGTGAAGCACAGTTTTCTAAAAGCCAGTACCCAGTAGAAACTCTTTGGGATGTTAATACTTTGAATTTGGTTGTTCTTCATCCCTAGTTTCTTGAGGTTTTTTACTTTCCCAACAATATTTTGATTTGCAACCTCTGGCAAAAGTATGATGATGCAGTTGGAGCTCCCCTCAAAGGAAAGTGTCTCTTTCTCTGGAGGTTTTCAAAACTCACCTGGACATGTTCCTGTGTGACCTGATCCAGGTGGGACCTCCTTTAGTGAGGGATTGGTCTGGATGATCTGTAAAGGTCCTTTCCAACCCCTACCATTCTGTGATTCAACAGTGTGTATATGTTTGTACAGCAAGTTTCCCTAAACTGGGAAAGCAGCACTTAGGGGATTTTCTCCTTACCTTCCTGCACCAGACTCTAGCACTTTAGGGCTCATCTTCTTCATTTTATTCATCTTATGGGATATGTGGGGGTCTATCAATGGTGATTAGAACAGAACTCTGGGTCTTTCTGAATTCATATATGAGTAGTTTGACCTCCTCTTCAATCAGAGGTTAGAGAAATATGTTTATATGTTAATGCTAGCACAGTGTAGCTGGTTTTAGCTTTTCTAGGCAGCCTCCAAGTTGAGCACTAGTTATTTAGGGCTGTCAGATCACTTACAACCCACTTTTGAGTGTGTTTTTTGCCCCAGGAAATAAATTCTGACAAATCTGTAAGCAAGTATTCTCTCCATCCCCATCACACATCATGCTGATTGTTGTGTAAACACCACTCCTTGGGATGCACTGGCATCACTGGCCTCCTAATTTGTTGCACTTGGGTTTTTTTGTAAATATTCTCTTTGTAGATGTTGGATACTAAGCAGATGTCCATCAGAATGTGTGCTTTACAGGCACTCTTGTTTGACAGAACTTTGTAGAGTGGATATGTACTGCCTAGTAGCTTTTATCATTTGAATCTATTTATTTTAACAAATTGGAAGTAAAAAAAGAAAGCTTTCACCAAAATTGTAAGTTGTAAGTCAATGCTGCCGTTGCCAGAGCTTGGAACCTCTTTTCCTCAGGCATCTGATTTCGACTGAAATTTGACTATATGTTTTAATGATATCTAAACTAAATTTGTCAACTGACTTCCTCAGAAAAGCTGCTCTAAACCAGGGAAGAATCACGGAGGAGAGCTCTTATCGATATATTTCCTTAATGAAAGCTTTATGTGGCACTTCTGGAATCAATAGGAGATTTGTTATTGATTTCAGGAGGAATACTTTGCTTTAGAAGAAGAATCAGACAAATCTCCTCTCCTCCGTATAGCTGATATATAGCACAGGATGCACAGTTTTCTCTGGTGCTTCCCAGGTTCATCATTTGTATTTCACCTTAATGCCACTTTGTGAATTTATTGGCAACCAGAAGCACTCCATCAGGATTATAGAGTTTTGCCTACCTTTTGATGGTTATAATCTGTTTTTTAAAGGAGTATTTAGTTATCTTTACTCAGATGTCACATGGGTGGGTCGGTACCAGCCTGCCACTGGAGCAAAGTCATATTTTTAAGAGACTAGGAGAATGCATCAAAACTCCGCTAGCACTTTCATGGATGGGGGGGGGGGGATATTTGGTTAAATAGATGTTTATCTGGGAAAGTCATCATCTGGCTAGCAGCATACTGAATGTTTCTAAGCAGCTAACTTATGTATACTAAACAAATTTGGTTTGGCTGCAGCTAGAGTTGCGCTGTGGAAATTCTCAACATACATTTGTTTGATTGAGCTGTCATTTTCAGTTGATCTGCTGATGATCTGTGTCACTTTGTTTAAATGTCCTGGTGGTTTTTTTTTTTTTATACAGTGCAAAACCAGTCTGCTTTCTGTGATGGATTAAATTGAGGTGAAATTCGAGAGTTACTCCTGTTTTCGATTTCTGTGCTGAGACAGGTGGGCTGGAATGACAAAGAACTTCACACACAGACACATTAAACCTAAAATGGAGTAGATGCCCTTATGATTTAAAACATCCGTAGATGTGTCAACTACCAAATGCTCCCGTTCAAAGAAGTTGCTGGGATTTGCACTTTAAACAACAAATGGTATTTATTTGGTCTATCTCATTCAGCTGAAATACCTAGACAAGCTCAATATTGGAGCTCTTTTTCCCCTGCAAAATACCCTGTGGGTGCGTAAGTGGCAGAAGTTTGGCCTCTGGTGAGTGAACACAAGGTTATTAACCCTGAGATGAAGTCCCTGGTGAGCAACAGGCAATGGAAATGGGTTCTTCTGGATGATGGGAGTCTGCCAACCTAGCCTGGGAACTAGGCAACATCTCTGGTGGTCTCAGCCCTGGAGATGTGCTTTTTGCAGACACTTTCTAATATACCAAAGCTCCTTTTGGACTGCAGCACTTGGTTGGGGTATTTTGGATTTTGGGGAATCAGTTGTGCTTCCTCAAGGCTGATATCAGACCCTGGTGTTCCAATTGATCTTGGATTGGAGTGGTGATAAGTGCAGCAGGGAAAGTGGGATGGTGTAGTGTGAGGAGGGGCACAGTCAACTCTGAGCATGAGAGCTGGGAGAGGCCCTAACCCCTCTTCCTCCAGCTAACCTTTCCATAGTCCCTCTCCATAGCCCTTGCTAAAAAGCAGCTCTTCCCTGTACTCAACGTGGGCTCTAGTACAAGACTTTGCCAGATTTCAGTCTTTGCTTTAGATCTCTTTGAGTGCTCAATTTGCTCATCTCCATCTTTTCCCCTGTGGGCTGTGGTCCGCACGCAACTGCCAGCTACCGCTCTGCAGAGCAGCCAGACTGTGGGTTTGTGGGGAAGCACTAAGGGATGCCAAGGCCAGACAACATGCTGATTTTCTAAATTTGCCACCGATTTGGTTTGTGCCTGTGGGTCGGTCGTGTTCACCTACACGGCTGCTGTCTGCCTGCGGCTCAGACGGAGGCACAGCTGTACACTGAACGCTCTTTCAACACGTCTGCGCAATAATGCCTGTACTTTTTTTCATCTAACATGCTTGGAGTTATGCATGGCCTTAGCTAACTTGCTGAATTAAGCTTCATGGGAGTGTGGAGAAGGTCAGCTAAATAGCAGTTTGAGGTCTGCTTTGAAAAGTGCTCTGGGAAGAGTTGCTTTTATTTAACTTTGGCTTCTAATGAGCTTACCAGGGAAAGTTGAAAACACAATTTGTTGCTTCCACTTCCTCTCTTGGAAAAATCTCTTCCATGAGCAGCAGTTGCATCGCTGTTGCTCGAGCAAGTGCAGCTCATGCTGCTCTGCTCTCACCATTCAGACACTGATGCTGCAGTGAAGGGTAGCTGACAAAAGACCTGTTTTGTGACCACTTATACCTTTGTGAAGTGTAAGAGCCTAGCTTGAAAATTTCACAATGTTTTTGGCCTGATTTGGTGAAAAGGGAATTCAAGTCATTCTCAGAACAATGTCAGGAAAAGTCATATTATTTTCCTCACATGAAAAAATACTCCTCAAGCCACTTTGGCTAAAGGACTCCATCATTTCCATGATTTTGGATGTGTCTCTGTGCATATATGATGTATTGCACATACATTTTGTATATACACTTTCTTGTCATTATAAACAGTACTTAAATCCATGTCCATATACATAAATAGATATATAGTTAAGTACTTCTTATAACAGAAGATTAGTCTGTAGTGACATAATAAGTAGAATTAAAGTATATAACAACTGCATGTTAGTTTGAGCTCACATGGTCCTTTGGGATGGAGAGCACTGCTTGGGACAAGGTCTCTAATGGCATGGCATCCAATTACACTAAGGCTGAATTTGCCTCATTAAGTGCTATGTGTTTATTTAAGCTGTCACATGTCAGTCTACAAGGGAAAACAATAGGATTTGTGAACATTGCCAGTTTAAAACAAAAAGAAAATAGAAAAAATGTGCTTCCAAGTTATTAGGACGAACCAGAAGCTTTCAGAGTGCTGATTTATTGCTCTCTGCTAGAGTCTCACCAGGACTCCTCTGCTCCTCCAAGATCAACAGCTTCATAGAAAGCGATACAAGGTGTATGGAACAAAGAGTGGAATAAATTACATTAGCGGTTAACTTTCTTTACAGTTAATATATATCAATAAATAACTACCAAACATTTGAGGCTTTGACCAGGATGCCATGTAAAATAAACTGTAGTCCTACTCTCTTTCTTTCTTTCTTTTTTTTTTAAAGTCAAAATAGATCTAAATGATGTTAACTGTTTCACAGCGGGGGTCTCGTTCTGGTTTCACACTGGTGTCACTGTTGATTTTGGAGGGGGGATGTGATCAGAATAAAGACTGTCACTCCTCCTGCCTTACAACAGGCTACTGGTGCTACAAGAACACTTAGCATTTCCATACTGTCCTGCTTTGCATCTTCAAAGCACCAGGGAGAGGTGAACTATGCGCCATGGGACTCATCTGAAGCAAATGAGATAATATGATCCTGTGGAAGAAATGAGAAACTCAAGAGGGAATGGGAGAATTTGTTATTGGATATTTTGCAAAAGCAGCTGAGTGTGCAGTGTCAGAGCTACTTGTTCCCAGTATAAGCAAAGGCTCCATGGTTTGATAGACCAAGGAGGTGAGAGCCCAGGAGGTCTTTCCTTTTAGTCCTGTGTGTGCTGAAATATCTTCTTGATCTTTTTTTGAAACTTTGGTCTTTGGTCAACAACTCCCTCCTGATTTCTGTGTCTGTGTTATCTCTGTCTGTGAACCTTTGGCTTGTGTGGAGATTTCCAAACATATGAGACAAGGGCCCTGTTGGCATTCAGACTCATGGTCTCCAAGAGCTGCAGGGGAAAAAGTATTCCCTATGAGAACAGTAATGTAAATGAATGTAATCCATTTTACTAATTTTCCTCTAAAGAAAGAGGAAAAAGGTTGAGCAGAGGGATGTATTACTCTGAGTGAAGGGTGCAGCAAAAGGTATTTTTTGGCTGAGGTTGCATATGGTTGTTAAAGGGGGAGCAGGCATCTCCCAGGCTGTGGACCACCAGAAGGGGAGGGAAGCAAGAGCGGAAAACTCTCAGATAGTGTTGAAAACCTCAAAGCAGTGAACCCACAGAGAGCTTACCCTTCAGAGATGTGCTAGGTGAAAATACTGCCAAACACTCTTGGAGAAGTTTCTAAATGGCACGAGGAACAATTTTATAGGGAAGAGGTGACAACATCCTGGATTTAATTTCTGCAAACACCTTCCCTTTTCAAACAAGCCTCCTGATTGCTCAGCAAAACTCTCAAAGCTGTAGTATTTGGGGTTTGGATTCTATTTTTTTTTGTTAAGTTCACTGAATGTTTTCCTTTTTCTTTTTTGGTAACAATATGAAAAAGAAAATTGAAGCAGCTCTGAGAGAAGGGGAAAGAGAAAGAAACTGGAAGGAGCAGAGGGAAAACAAAGGGATTTTAGGGGAAAAGCTAACCTCTGCTTTTTAAATGCTGTGCTACAGCAGAGGATGCAGACAGGGCAAACAGAGAGAGCTGCGGTCACTGGAAGTGAGGCAGTGCTGCAGAATCCTTTCAGCTGGGCTGAAGGAGTGTGTGAAGCACTGTGATGATGGAAGGGCCGGGCCCTCATATCATCTCCATACGAGTGGTTTGGTTGCAAAAAGCCTAACATTTCCCCTCATCCTCTTATACAAAGGCCAAGGAAAATAGTTGCTGCAAATCCTTGTAGCTTCCTCACAGTCCCATGTATGCCACACTTTCCAGAGAAAATAAAATCTGTTAGAAAGGCGATGGAGAATTGTAAATGTGGTTAACGGGTGCAGTTTTCTTTTGTCTCCTCCGTCCTTGTTTGAAGTCATACTGCCATGAACTCTGGGGCTTGCTGTAGGGCAGCCAGTGGCTTTTCCCCAGCTGTGCTTGGATGCCTGTAATAAATGCTATCAGCTTTGCCAACAAATCTCATCTACATTAATGAACTTATAGTTTCAGCAGCAAAGTCACCAGCAAAAGTACCACTGACTTGATCCCAAGTTTGCTGGGACAGACCCACCTTCCTAAGCCTGCTAGGAAACACAAGTGTATTTAGTTCATCACAAATATAATATTAACAATTAGGAAGGGTTTGTTTAAAATGTATGGCTGGGACAGGTAGAATTTGATTTGTCAGAACAAACTGTAGATGTGTTTGGAGGAAATGGCAGTGCGTGGAGCAAAGGGAAAGTGGAACCAGTGGAGACAATGAGTATAAATCAGTTCAGAATGTATGGGTTTTTTTCCTATACTCTAAAAACATGTGCATGTTGTACCAACTGAGATCCTGATGATGAGCTATGTGTTCCAGCTGAGGACCTAGGTTTCACAGAGACAAATGGGAACAAATTGTGATCCATATCTTGGAATAATCCTAGCCAAAACCACACAGGAGTAAAAATGTTCCACCATGTGATGAAGTAAAAATGTCCCAAAGAGTTCATTTTTTTTTTGTTAAAAATAATTAAATGATATCCCAACAAGTGGGATATAAAACTGTACTGATGCCCTACAGAATGATACAGAATACACTTGCACACATAACATGAAGTATAGCTGTTCTTAAGATTCATGATTTCCCAATTAGCTAAGTATGTCCCACTTGTTACTGGGTGACCTTGTGGAGATCATAACTACAGCACATGCTGCTGAGAAGTCACTTGCAGGAAAAATTGTGGCCTTGTATCTCCCCAGAAACAAATGCTGGAAACCAGACTTGCCAGACCTTGAGTTTTGAAGTGGGCAGTATTGTAGGATTAATTATCCGATACTTTTCCTGATTAGTGTATTAGTTAGGAGCACTTCTGTTAGTGTTTCAAGGACTTAACTACAGTGTATCACAGTGTCACTCAAATATAATTAAGACTCTCTCACTGTAATTGCATAATTAAAAAGCTGTCTGGCTGCTGGTACAAGACTTTCTGTTTCTGCTGTATGTCAGCTCGGTTTTCCAGAGGCAGTTCCTTGGAACTCCAGTCCTTTCTGAAATCCTTGGCTAGAGCATGCAACTAAGGTGCATCATTGGTACCCTGCTGTGTCTATGGGGCTTTATCTCATAAGCCCTCAGGTCTTGCTTTTTCACTCCCCACCGGGACACATCCTGTCCTCTTCCCAAGTGGAGAACAGGCAGGACATCCCTTTGGTGTTCAGCTAGGGCAGGTGCCCCAGCACCTTTTTGCCACAATAGTGTGACTATACAGGTGTGAGAGAGGGGATGGGGTGGCTGAGCCTTCACCAATTAATTTATTTTTTACCTTGCTGGTGCTTAGAGGGAGAATTGCTCAGCTTCCCTTCCCAAAGCAGATGTATGGATGTGTTTGTAGGCTAGTGCAGAAGTGGCTGCTGGCAAGAAGGGGGTTAAATTCCTCTTTCATTGTAATGTGCTTTTGAAACAAAACTTCATGACCTGGCCTTTTTTAGTACTACTTTTTCTTTTTCCAAGTGATTACACTTTGCTATGTTCTAAGGGAGCAAATGCATTTGTGTCTCAGGACCGCACTCTACCAGATACTGACATGTTCAACATCTCCTGTGGCTTACCAAACACATCAGGGATGTGGACCTCCCTCTGCTTTCTCATTATGCCAAATAATGAAATGTGGAAATAATTCTAATCCTTTCTTCTGGTGGTGCTGTACCTCTGAAAATATGATAAACTCAATCCAATTAAAAGTCATTACCTCTACAAGGCTCAGTCTCTATCTATAACCTTTGTTTTATAATTCACTCTGTTATCTGTCTTCATTAGAATTTGGTGGAAGAGTCACCTTTTGTTACTGTTTTCTGTGAGAAAGCAGCATGTGATTTCCAGCGCTACTTTGTGAGACATCTCAGTTTAAAACAGCAAAGGTTTACTAACAAGTGAAAAGAAGTTGTTACACTGATTTATTGCATCGAGATAAAGTTTATTTGTGTTGATTATAATACTGTGGTTCCAATAATTGTTTTGATTTTAAAATGTTCTTATGCAGCATGAGTTTTTCACAGTATTGGGAAGTTAAAATGTGCTACCTTTTGTGTCTTGCCCCAGATGATCCAGACTCAGCTACATTGTGTTTCTCTTTAGCATTTTCTATATATAAGTGGCTGATCTCACTAAATCACATTTAACCTTTCCATCTTTAGTTTTCACCTAAGCATCCTGGTTTCTCATGGTAAATCAGTGGGAGAATATATGTCATGTTTACTATTATGGCAGTCAAACAATGAACAAAAACTAGCTACTCTAATCAGTTTTCCTCCCTTAGCAGTGACCAGCACTTAGGGCTCAACATTTCAAGGCAGTGTTGTGTTCTCTCTGTAATCCATAGAGAGAGTCATGAAGGGCATTGTGTGTTAGCTGCTGCAACTCCTCTTGGTTGAAATATTTTACTAAGGTAGAAATCTATTAGAGTTTCAGCATACTCTGGGCTACCTCCCAGTCAGTGTGGATCTCTACAGGCTCCTTGCTAGCTGCAGATCTGGCCCTCAGTATATTAAACCCTACAGCTGGCACTTCCCTCTGCTCTTACCCCCCTCTCTGTGTAACCCAGGAAAAGATTTTGAAAGTCAAATATATATTTATTCCATTGAGGAAACTTTATCAACCAGCACCAAAGTTTATTGGCACTAGCTAGTGATATAATGGGTAGTTTAAACCCTGCTAACTGAGAATAATTTCTCAGCAGTGTTTATGATTGCGGTAGGCTCTAACAGACCAGAAGTACAGATAACATAAATATTTCTACCAGAGATGATTGTACTGGAACTATAAATAAAATTAGACTTAACTTATAAATAAACTTAGTGCGTGCCAGCCAACATTTATAATTCTTTGTTGCTGCATGTAATACAGTAATTTATATGGAAAATGCTCGGGAACCCAAGCATCCAAATTTTGTTTTCCAGTTATGCAGGTGCAGCTCCTCCTGACATCAAGGAGAGCAGCTCCCGTGCAAATGAAAGTAGAATTTGACCCGTAGTCTCTCAGTGCTGGACTCTAATTAAAAGCCAGCATCTGGTCCCCATCAGATACTTTTGACTGTGTTGCTCAATTAGACATGAATGACACTAGACAGAGCACCAAACGCTACTAGTTATTGTAGGGGCTGATAGTGAGAATTGCCAGAGGCAACGGGCAGCTCCCCACACAGTTATTGTGTTATGACTTTGCTGATCCTGGTACCAATGCTTGGTAATGTTGAAACGATCTTCTCTCAAAGGCCTGATGCCCTTGAGAGTGCACAACTTTGCTTCTCACTCCCCCAAGGACAGTTTTCTCCTAAGGGCTTTGTGTTCATCCTACCATCAGATGCTCACTTCTACTCCTAGTATGAACCTCTTGTTTCAGGGTTATTTTCTGCAAACTCTATTTCAAAAGCAAAACCTGCTTCACACGCAAGAGAGGATTTTGATTTGTCTTGTGAATTATCTGCACAATTGATGTGCATCTTGCTGTGAGGTACAGACAGAAGCTACCAAGCCCTCTGCCCAGGGCCCTTCAGCAGTGTTCAAACTGAAACCTGTTTCTGTCACATAGATGGCGCAGGACTATGAGAAGTTGGTGACTGAGTACTCCAGCCCCACAGTGAGCTGTGCTCAGGCTGCCTTTTTCTCCTGCCTTTGTCTGTGCAGCTTTTCCTACAACTCCCTCTTCTGCCAGTGCTGCAGAAGGATTTGCCCAGCCCGGGGAGGCTGTGCCAAGCCAATGCTCTCTGCAATCTGCAGCGTCACCAGCACGAAAGCAAAGCTGAACTCTGGGCACCACATTTTCCTCTCATTTTGTTACATTAGTGTCAATCTGAAGGAATTCGAGTGACTTTGGCTAACTCCAGGACAGACACTGATCTCATTTATTCCTTGATGGAAGTATAAAGTAATTACTTTGGAATTAACAGTTGTGTAAGAGAAATCAGGATCTGGCCTTTGGGGCCACCACACACAGGTGCTTTGGTCCTCCTTGCTCTTGTTGCATGGTCCATGGGCATGGTTTAAAGGGCTGGACTTTTTGACTGTGTTCAGGACAGCTTTGGTTTTCTCAGGCTTGTATTAGAGTCAAGTAATATAAGTATGTAAAATACTTATACATGTATTTGAAAGCTAGCGTTTGTGAAAGCGTTTTTCCTTGGTAATTGGAGTAATGATTCAAAACTGCTTCAAGCACCGTGTTCACTTGCTTGTAATCTCTTTTGTTGTACAATCAAACTTTCTGTTTGTAAAACAATTTCTCTCTCCCCTGTTAGTTTTGATTTTTACCTAACTAGGAATCACTAGCTCTGTTCTGTTGAGACTCTAATCTCCTTTGATTAAGTCTGTCTGATTCTTTTCACAATGGGGTCCTGCCTGGGCCCCCCAGACTGTGCTACAATACAAATAATAATAAACAGTCATCGTTAGGTCTAGTTCCACAGAATAGTTCTGTTGATAGGGAGGGGCACAAACCAGTCTCAGGTACATTAACTGATAAAGTGTTCGAGTAATGTAGCTCTTGGCTAGAGTCCCTTCTGTGCTTGGAGATAGTAGCCCAGTCTCTGTGTGTTTCTAAAGCTAAAGATCCTCCTCTGCTTCTTCTCTAGAGGAGGGGAAATTGTCCCTCCTGAGCCATGCATACCTGGTGTGGGACCCTCCAGTGCCTCTCATTTATTCACCACTGGCTTAGAAGCTCTTTTTTTGAAGCTAACAGGTTTTCTCTTTTAATCTTCTGCTCTTACTGACCTCCCGTATTCTAGACTGATGTGGACATAATTTGTAATCAATCAGTTTCTGCCTGTACCATTTTTTTCCTTTAATACTTGTTCAAACAGAAATTCAGATAAAGGTGTCCCATTTGTAAGCAACAGGAAATGCCTGCCTCCTTTTCAGATATCCTCGCAAATACTCCATGCTGATTTCCTCAGCACTGAATAGAAGTCTCAGGTCAAACAAATATAAATGCCCTCTATTCTCTTTCATGGATCTGATTCAGGGCTGAGCGAGCTGGGGCTCTTTAGCTTGGAGAAGGGGAGACTGAGGTGTGATCTCATTAATGTTTACAAATACATAAAGGGTGGGTGTCAAGGGGATGGAGCTAGGCTGTTCTCAGTGATGGCCAATGATAAGACAAGGAGCAACAGGTACAAGCTGGAGGAGAAAAGGTTTCAGAGAAACACAAGGAATAATTTCTTCCCCGTTGAGGTGAGGGAGCACTGAACGGGCTGCCCAGATGGGCTGTGGAGTCTCCTTCTCTGGAGACACTCCAAACCCACTTGTACAAGTTCCTGTGTGACCTAATCTAGGTGGTCCTGTTCTGGCAAGGAGATTTGGACTGGATGAGCTTTCGAGGTTGCTTCCAGCCCTTAAGATACTGTGATACATTCAGGTCCACCAATCACCTTATGCAGGATAAGGGACTAATTCACCAGATGGTACTATATACCACCAAAATGTTCACTAACATATCATTTCCAAAAGCTCATATCAGGTATGGCCAACAAAGCTAATGGAGCTCAAAGCTCCTGACGTGTGACGGGCTTCTCTTGTCAAACAGAGCCAGGTCCTTCTGATGTCTAGTCTTTGGGGCTAGGAGTCATCTTTCTTATCTTTGAGAAGCTACAGGCATGAACCTGTGTGTATCTTCCTATTGCAAAGAGCCACTTCCACATTTATCTTGGCTCTTACTTTGTCCCTCTCAGGACATGATGGCATTAGAAGCAGGCTCTCTAGATGCTTTTGCTTCCAGCCTACTTATTTCATGCAGAGTAATCAGCATCCAGGTTATGATTAAATCACTAGTGACGACGTGCACGACTTCAAGTGCAGAAAACAGGATTTATGTGCTAGAGGGTTTATCAGTCAATTGTTGCTTCGGGAATGTGCATCCTCGGGCACAAACTGCCTGAAGAAAGAGAGATTGGATAGTCTGTGTGGATGTGTTTCTAGTTGTTACGGGGTGGCTTTGAATCTGGAGACCTGGATGCAGACTTGATCCTTGGAGGACTTTGTGTGAACTTTGAGTTTGAAGACCACCCTGAAACGCTGATATGTGTAACAGGCTGGCACGTCTCCTTGATGTGAGAGGCTGTCACGTGGCACTTCCACTGCAGAAAGGCACGGGCTTGTTGAACGTGTGCAGCCTAGTGTGCTTTTGAAAACAGCATGCCTCTGCCTTGCTAGCAATTGCAGCCAGTGGAAAATGGTTTGGGTTGTGTTCAGCAACCTCTGCCTCCCTCAGTCATTAGTGCCTCCTACCTAATTGCTCTTGGAGAGGAAAAGAATGCTGAGCTCCTAAGAAACATCCGAATGGAAGGAAGTCCTCTCCTCCTCCCAGCCATGCACAAAAGCCCTCTTGGTCTCAAAATGACCCCGAGCCCTGGAGTTACGGCAGTAGCTTTGCCATGTCACTATCCTGTCCTCATCAGACACATCCCCAGCATGCAGCCACGTGGACCTTTTCCTGCTGGCGTGTAAGGTTATGTCAAAAGTGCAACTGCAGGTGTCCACCCTGGTCTTTTAGTAGCAATTAACCTTTCCTCCTGGGTTTCCTTTGAAACTTGCTCATGTTTTTGTCGTAAAATAGCGGTGAAGAATTTTATGGACGTTAATATCTAAGCTTCCTCATTACCTGATCTCATCTGTTCCCTTATCAGGAGCCCTAATTTTTGTTTCATCCCATTCCTAGCGAGGATAATTATTGAACTCTAAAGAAAGCCATCTTGAATTTCAAAACTGCAGTGCTATCTGTGGGAATGATTTGCAGTTCACTGGGAAAACGATGCTTATCAGCACAGGCCCTGGGTCTAATTCTAACCTTACAAAGTTTTCCTATCAGTCGATATCCCACGGTTTTGCTGGAAGCCCCTCTGATCCATATGGGCATAAATCTTAAGGGGAATAGTCCCACACCTTTTGAAAATGAGGACCAGACCCTTGGTTCACACACATTGATTTTAATATAGCTCCTTCTAGCATTAATTTCACAATAATGTCTTAATGGTCTTCCTGTCTCTTGGTCAGTCATAATTCAACTTCTGTTTATTTTGAGGTTTGAAAATATATTTTTTGCTAGAATGTGTAGCTATTTCAGGCAGAATAACATTGCAGTAATCCATGTTACCCACACTGTTAGGGCTTTGGGGCATACAGGCATATTATGTTTTCCAGAGCTTTCAAACCGAAAGCCCGTGTTTAACGACGACATCGGGTGTGGCTGCTGGAAATCAAAGGAGACACAATAGACCCGGCAAACGGACTTGTCTCCCTGCCAGGCTTCCAGAGGCCAATTTATCAGCTGCAGGTTTGACCCTATATGGCTAAAAACGAGCGTAGCCAGAATGACTGAGATAAGTATAACTGAGGCCTTTGAGTCTGCGAGAGAGAAATTAAATTGGACTGTCCCTGGGGGAGAAGAAACATCTGTAAAGCTGTGCTTGCTAAATGTTTCAGGCTCAGCTTGCGCCGGCTCGTGGGCAGGCGCTGCAGGCGAGTGGGGCTGAGGAAGGTGGCCCTTTGGGGAAAGGCACAGAGCAGGTCATTGCTTGCTGTGACTTAAAGGAATTGGATGAGCTGCTTTGTTGTTTGGTGGAGAAAAGTCAAGCACGGCCACAGGGTTTTATGGGTCACTTCTTGGTGGGATGGGGACAACAGCAGTTGTGAGATGGACTTTTTAAGGAGTCTGTGTTTCAGGCACCCAGCTGTCATGGAAAATCAGTAGGATTTAGACGCCTGAAGTTTTTAAACCGCGCCTTCCAGTGAGCCATGTGCTTATCATCATCCAGATCACTTTCCTTGTGTGATTTCTCTTTCTGCATCCCATGTGTATACATAGGTTAGGGTTTTGGGGTTTTTTTCCTGTTTGAAAAACAGCTGAAGTCTTTTAGGCAATCTAAACAGTTTGAGTAAGACATCTGAGTAGAGGAAGCCTGCCCTGAGCAGACACAGCATTGCTGTTGGCCCATGAAGTCAGGGAACGCATTGGAGTTTCAGAAGTGCTCAAGAGACACAGATCAACATCTCTTACCCCTTCCACCATGCTGGAGAAGAGCTTTGTTTGGGGCAGGAGTGAAGCTATGTTTTAACAGAGGTGGCTGCTAACGTGGTCATCTCAGTGCAGTGTGAAGTGAATGGTGGCACCCAGGTGGAGCTGTGTCTCTACTTTTTTCAAACGTTTTTCCTGTCCCTTGTCCAGATTGAGTTTTGCTGTGGGCAGGATAAGTATGGGTATAGAGTGAGAGGTGCCAGGCAAAGAGCAAGCTCACTGCACTGGTGCTTTCATAAGCCCTTGGGCATCTTTGCCAAACTTGGCACTGCTAAACTATGACAGGCAGGATTCCTGAAGCATAAGCAAAGAAAAATCCCTATGTGCATCTCCCTCAGTCAAGATTATCTGCTTTTCAGAGTTCCAGGTATTAGAAAAGTGATAAACTAATCATCAATGGGTTCAATCGTTAAAGTGCAAGGAGAGTCTGCCAAACCAGAGGCCAAGGGAATGGGTAGCTGAACTTTCTTGTGACATGTATGAGGTCATAGCCAGTGCCACATAAAAGAAAGAAAAACAGTTCATGGCTGTGAATAAATTGCTCACAGATGAAGAATCCAGTTTGCCAGTCATGTGATGGAAGCAATCTATTCAAATGATTTGTTATGTCTCAGTGTTTGTCTTAGGCAGTACCAGAAGCATGAAAGTACAGATATAAAACTGTGAGATAATATGTAACAAAGATGTGAGAGATAATGGGCTATGACCAGTTTCTAGTGGAAAAGGCATACGGTGCTAATCTACCATGGATAGTTTCTTAAATGAGCAAGAAATTGAAAGAACATTTTAAAGTTTCCTATTTCTTCACTGAAACGGATTCATTCTGAACACCAAGCTCAGACTAACACTTTAATTTTGAGGCCAACCATATTATGCAAATATCCTTATGCTCAGATCTTAAATACTCGATCTCTTAACTTCATTCCTTGGAGAATAGTAATCTTGCCTCCTGTTTAGGTTAGAATTAAGTGGAAGGAGTTCTGGTGCGTAGAAAAAGTACGATAACACTAATAAACGTAAATGAATGTAAATAATTAAGAAGTTTTTAGCTTATTTTTTCTTTTTGCTCCTTTTGCCTGTATTATTTGGTTGAATACTTTATTGCTGATGCAGCCACAGTCCCTGCTGAAGCCACTCAGAGTTTTTTTGACTAAAAGGAATTTATAATCAGCCTTACATTTAGAGCTGTCAAAAATAGTGAGTTTTTCTTCTTCTTTTTTTTTCTTTCTTCCCTTTTTTCTTCTCTTTTGTTTGCTGGCTAAGCCCCAAGATGAAGTTGTGTTTTTTTGTGAAATGTGTTTTGGATCTGCCCCAGGTTTTGGGTTTTTTTGTTTTTTTTTTTTTTTGCATCTGTAAGAGGAGAAGGTTCATGTTCTCTATAAGGTGCTGTTTGGATCCTGAACTTACATTAGACCATTGCGTTTCTTGGAGGTCAACAGTAAGACGCTGATTTACATCAGCTGAAGTTCTTGCCAAGTGTTATGTGGTAGGCTGGATCCTTTCCTCCAAAGACTAATTGGAGGCCATCAAACTTAATTTTGGCTACTTTGGGTTCAATCTGTCTCTCTGAAAGACCAGTAAAGCTTTCCTGCTTTTCACTTCACTTAGATTTCAGTTGTAACATATAATGCTGGCTTTCAATTGTAATTTCAAAGAGTATGCAATGTGAAGTGCTATATCTGGACCAGATTGGACAATAGGGTGTGCCTGCGTATACATCTGTATGTAATTCCCTCGCTTGAGTTCAATGATGTAAACCACTTTTGATGTCAGGAATATTGAGGAACACTGTGTACCCCTTGACCTACAATAGGGAATAGGCTCAGCTCCTTCTAGGGTGAGACTGCTGAAGGACTAGTGATTGATGAAGGTGCCGCCTGCCTACAAAACTGTCCTCTCCATTTCATTTGCAGGCTGAAAGAGTTGCATATGCAGAATCTGTCAGAAAGTTTCAAATCCTACTGTTTGGCTTTATTTTCCAGGTAATGAATGTTTGTATGAAAGCTTTCCTGAACTTCCCTTGGAGGAAGTGCCAGAAGCTGATGGAGAGGCTGCAAACGTCCAGTGCCCAACATCCGTCAGTGTTCAAGAGCCGTCTTCTCCAGCAACCTCCAGCGAAGCTTTCACACCAAAGGAGAGCTCCCCTTACAAGGCTCCCATATACATTCCCGACGACATTCCCATTCCTTCAGAGTTTGAGCTCCGAGAATCCAACGTTCCTGGAGCAGGATTAGGGATATGGACCAAAAGGAAGATTGAAGCAGGGGAAAAATTTGGCCCTTTTGTCGGAGAGCAGCGGCCACACCTTAAAGATCCCGGTTACGGTTGGGAGGTAAGACTCGGTACATTCTTTCGGTCTGTTGAACTCTCTTGCATGTCTGTAAACACAGAAGTATTTGCAGAATTTGAGTCCTGGCCTGCAGCAGCCAGGGGATATTTGTGTGCATGAAGACTGCTTTGTGGCTTTTTAGGCCTTCTGGATGGAAATAAGTGTAAATTTTAACCTATAAAAGTATGAATTGTTGCTCTTCACACATCAAACCTGTCTGGGTGGATCTGGCAGATGGTGCCTTTTTTTTGCCAAAACAGAGGAAGAAGTTGCATTGTTGGAAGGTTTCCGTACCATTCTTAGTCTGCCCTTGGACAGTATGTGTGGGTCAGGTATTTGCATTATCTGTTTGAAATGAAACTGAGTGCTGCTTTCAGGATTGTGAGTCACCGCTTTCAACAACGATTAAAGTAGAACTAAAACCTAGTATTGTGTGGATGAAATTGCTATTGCAGAACCTTGTGCTACTTGGGAGCTTTGAAAGCTGGGGATTTGATCCTGCTTCTATTTAACTTAATGGGAAGATTGCCATTCGTTTGGTGAGGTATGTTTGGTGTCAATCAGCACACATGGGGATGATGTGGCTCGTGTTACTTCTGCAGATGCTCAGAGAAGTGTTGCTTTTTCCTGAAGGCGCTCAAGACCTCTCTTGGCGAGTACATTGGTTGTGTCTTTCTTTACTTGCCTTCAGGGGCAACATGTTTTCCTCAGTGTGATATCACTGTGAAGCTGACTGAGCTGTAGTTCCACAGTCAGGTCAGGGCTTTAGGCCTCAAGTGGTGCACGTTGCCAGTTGTGTTGTGGTGTGACAAATGCTCTTGCATGGTTTTATTCATAGTTTTAACAATGTGCTGTAGAAATAGACTGCAATCTCAGCTTTCCATCTGTATGTTTCGTGTCTGATAAGAAGAGAATTGCAGAGTTTGTGTGGGTGGCCAGGGACATGACTGACCTCTGGGGAGACTAGAGGTTCATTTTTCCCTGGAAAAACAGACTTTTCCTAGAACTTTGCAGACATTGTGGAAAATAGAGGTTTGATTTGCTCTTAACTGTCCATAATACTCTAAGTTCATCTCAAACTTTCTTTCTAGTTGTTTAAACTCTTGTGAGAACTGTGGCAATATGACAGAAGAATGTCAAGAGAAATTATAGACTTGGCAGCTCTCTTCCAAGTTAAACTCTGATACAATATAATAGCTGATGAGAAATCTTTATTATTTGAAAAAGGCACCAGGAAACCATAAAACTTGACCTTTAACCACATCACAATTAAGCTTGGATATTGATAACAGAAATTGGAGCACAACTACTGAGACATTACTGTATTTGTGGGTTTAACATATTCCAAAATTAGGATATTTTAGACTGGATCCTCAGGTGCTGTACTGCAGGATAACCTCACTAAAATGGAAGGGATCTCATCTTGATTTTCACACCCTTAGAAGCTAATAATATGCTGCAATACTAGGAACTAGTTTTCCTGATTAAAATATCTAGGATTTTGGGATCTTCAAAATCCAGACAAGAAATGCATATCTTGACAGTGCCGGAAGCTCAGCTGGCAGACTGAATCCCTTTCAAGCTGAAGGACTTATGCCATTTTAACAGTGTTATGCATTTGGGACAGCTGAGAAGCTACTGAAAAGTGCTGGAGCAAAATCACACAAAATCAACAGCTGAATGCCTCTGCAATTTGGCCACTTCTAGAGAAGTACTCTGCAGTGCTCAGGGGAGCTTGAAAAAGGACATTTTTCCAACAAGTGAGTTAAGTACATTTATTTTAATTGAAAGGAGACAGAGAAATGCTGGTTAGCAAAGTTTACCCAGTGAGTAAAATGTCATGTAGTGAAGGCTAAAGGGTTAAGGCTAAAGGACAGATGTGGCGAGACCAGGTAGTGCCCATGCCAGCCCAGATGCTCATCACCACACTGCTCTGAAAACCACTTCTTTCTTGGATCTGTGCCTTGGGATGAAAAAGGGAGAAAGAAGCTGTTACTGGTATGTGAGTTTAGGCAGTGTCAAAGGAAGCATGGGATGGTGAGGGAAAGGTATCATTGAGGTTTAATAAGAGGTTTAATAAATGCCAATGAGGTAACAAGTGAAGAATTTGGTCTGCTGATATCAAGATGAAATTTCAGTATTGAATTTTAAATGGAAGAAGGATGGAACTACTTTTTCTATATGATACTGACTATGAATTTAAGTGACATTGTAGCATGAGAGCCAATTGCACTGATGTAGATACTGTCACAATATTCTCTTATGTCTGATTACATGGAATTCCCGTAACAGTTCATAGTGCTGTAGAGATCAGTTGTGGCTGATGCCTGCACAAGGTGAGATGACTCAACCTGCTCGAATTGCTCAGTGGTCCCACGTGCCAATGAAAGCATTTTGCTGTGTCATAGCTTACTTTTTTCTTCACCTCATATATGCATTGCTCAGAGATATACATAGTGAGTTCACAATATTGCTAATGCTTCTGTACTTATTTATTTCACTTGAATAGACTGCCCTGTGGATACAGAAAGGGTGATTAAGTTATTGGGAAAAGTTAATCTGTTTTATCTGCATTTTTCGAGTTTAAGGTGAAACATTGAATGTGCAGCAGAGTTAAACTTTTAAAGAAAAGGAGGGGAAAAAAATCTCTCTTCAAGAAAATAATTAGCATAAAAAGATTAAAAACGTTTTTTGAAGGGCAGATGAACACCTTCCTGTGCTGCATGCATTGGTTTCACTAGGAAAGATTTGCTCCTGTTTTGCAATTGTTTGGGTTTTCTACGTAGCTTAGAGTCTTAAACAGGAAAATTTCAAATCAAAACCCTACATTTGGGACTGCAACTACATTTTTGGAAAGGACATTTTTATTCCCTTGCAAAGGTTATTTCACAGTTTTGGGAGTTTTTGACTGTGGGATACTTCTGCCTTCAAGTTTTTGTGACTGACATCTGAGTTGATACTAGGATTAGCCTGTAGTCATTGGGAGAGAAGTGGAAGCAGGAGGAACCGCTGCTAAGTTTTTCAATGAGAAAGTTGATAATAAAGAAAAACTTGCTGCAAAGGGCTGAAAAATTTGACGAGGCCTGTACCTACACTCCCTATAACAAAACACTCTGGTATTGTTGCAGAGTTTTGTCGGAGCAAGTTCAAGAAAGCAATGTCTGTTGTGTCCATTTACGTATTTCAGCCATAAAACACCCAATGGGATAAAGAGAATTTGTTGTGATACAGTTGCGTTGGGGTCATGATGAAAGTGCTGTAGACCAGCTTAAATGAAAAGCCATAAATTTGGATTTTATCTCATTTTGCAGGTCTAGAGCTGAGCATTATCTAATCAGGTATTGGGTAGCTAAAGTACAGATCGAACAGGGGGTCACCGGACAAGGGGAAAGGTCGAGCTTTTTTGCAGTTTGTCACTGAGGTTTTAGTATTTGCCGGCAGCCCCTATATCCGAGGGGGTCGGGAGGCAGTTGCTCGGTGGTTGTTTGAAAAGGGAAAATTGACTGCTGCTTAATCAACAAAGAAAACAAGCTTTTAAGGGATGGCAGTAATTTTTTTTTTTTTAAACAAAAGCAAGGGAATGTGAATTTAGTGATTTCATCGTGGTTCATGCCCCGCTATGAAAAACAACTGGGAGAGTATTTCAAAGCAAGCCTTTGAATAGGTCACCAAAGTACGTGCACCTATCCTTGCCCAGCACCTTCTAGAGCACGCCCAATATTCAAATTTAGGTCTCTAACTGCTACAGCAAACTTGGTCACATTCAGAGACAAATTCTTTACTGCTCTTTTTATCCTAAGCTTTTATTTCTTTACTAGGAATAAAACTAGCAGCCATAAACTCTGGTAAATCAATGTTGTCACAAAAGTAAAAAATATTGTAGAGCTTTATAAAGCAGCATAGAATCTGTTTATAGAGCAAGAGTATATTTTCCTGTCATGACAGCGAGGCTGAAACCCACCTCACATTTGGTAGAATATGCTTGAGCTGACGCTATTACTTCTAAATGGAAATTAGGAGGCCAGTTGGATGTTTGTTCACTTTTCTAATGTTTTTGATGTGAGTTTTTGGGGAAAGCTGCACAGCTTTCTAAAATTTGTTCTGGAGTACAGGCTTCCATCTGGTTTATAGGGACTGGAATATTTGCAATTTTAAGTTTTCAGTTCTGCACTTTCTTTTGGCATTTTATAAAATTAAAATCTAGGTTCATCTGACATTCTGGCTTCTAGTTGTACCATCTAGTTGTTTGAAATCAATGAGAGATACCAGCTGATCCCTCTACCTGATTGATCCCTCTGTGTATAGATGTTATTCCTTATTTTTCAGTTCTCCTTTGGAAAATCTTGGTCAGAATATTGAATGCAACATCTATCCCTCCTCTCTTTTTTAACAAAAATAGAACAAAAAGTAGCATCTTCAAAGTAATTGCACGTGGGATTGATCCATCTTAAAATTAATGTTCACCTATTCTTAATAACAATGCGGAAGGAAATTACTCCCTTGTAGTCAGTGAAGTCACACTGGAAGAGAGCAGTAGTCTTTTTCAATCAGGAAAAATAAGGGGAACAAAGACTTCACTTGTGAATATTTTGAGGGGATGTGGAATTTGTCCTTCTGTTCAACAAAAAAACCCTTAATTTTCCACTGCTTTCACACTGCACTGACTTCTACAGACCCAGTCTTGCCCTTTCTTTGAATTGCTTTTAAGAGCATTAACATGCAAAGCAACTCCAGGCTAAACCAGGTGATTGGCAAGAGGGGAAAAAAGGACTAATTTGTTTTATAGTGGGATGCAGTGATGCTCTTTCAGCAATACAAGACCAACCTAGTTTTGCAGATAGCATATTCTCTTCCATGTCAACAGACCATCCACTTGTAGCAGCTGCAGGTAGGGTGACAACCTTACCTTCTCTTCAATATGTAGGTGATGTTTTATCCCCTTTGGAGCTCAGCTTTGCAAGGCATGGAGCACTCTGGCTGAGATCCAATAAAGCACTTAGGCACAGGCTTATCATCAATGGGATTACCCAGGTGTTTGAGTTAAGCATGTGCTTAGCTGCTGTGTTAAACTCTCTGTTAGGGACACAGTGTTCAATGCCACATCAGATCAAGTTCATACCAAATATCTTGCCTGGGGTGAGAATGCATGAGGGTGCTTAAAACAGCCCCTCAAAAGTTGCAGACAAAGAAGACATTACTTATGGTCCTGCTGATATTACCTGAATTCTTTTGTTGTTTGCATCTGTGTCTTGTGGTGAGGCTGTGACTAAGTCACAGCAGCAATAGTACTGCAGCAGTAGCATTCCTGTAACAAGGTGGACATATGCTTCATGAAAAAAGTGTCAGTTGTGTACCCCAACCAACCAGCTTTCTCTGTGCTAAGAGAAGAGTTTGTGATTACAAATGAGCAATCAAGTCCTTCGATAGCAAAATGTGAGCAGGTAGACTTGTCCTTTGGTTTGAATTAAATATATTGACAGCAAAGGGGAGCTGCTGGTCCTTTGGGCTGTTTCATGGGGAGGCAGAGGGTTAGCATGTGGTGAAAGCACAGAGTAATCTTCTGTTGTCTTCCTCTACTTCCACACTTCAATTCTCCTGATTCTTTGATTAACATGACTCAGCAGAGCCTCATATCATGAGGCCACTGGAATGTGATGCTCTGGTGTTTTTTGGACAAAGACCACATCCTTCCTGTGCTCAGATGAAGGTGCTGCTCACTGAAAGAGGAGCGTGAACAAGATTTGCAGAGCTCCCTCTTTGGCTCTGTGATGGAGCTATTCTCAGAAAATGTTCAAAATTGTATTGCACAAGGTAACTGACAGGCTGCAGTGGCTACCAGGAAGAAGGTGTTGCTTACCACTGTCCTGAGCCAGCTCTATCACTGGAGCTGCTGCTCATGGGGCTGACAAGTCTCTGAGCTAATCCAAAGGCAATGTGACAACAACATCAAGAAAAGGCTTTTGGCTGGTGCAGGAGGCTGAGAGAGTGCTGGTGTGGCTCAGCTGTGAAATCTTGTGTAAAACCACTGTCTCAATCCTGAAATTGTGTGTAGAGAATGAACTGTTTCTCCACCCGTGGTGGACACTTCACCATGTCCTTGACCTTGGGGGCAGGAAATTTCCTATTTCTTGTCACAATCTGAAGCCAAAGAAAGATCTCTGTAAATCTATGTATGTATTCCCCACAAAGCCACTGAGGTTTTAATTTAATCATGAGGAGCATTAACTCCCAAGGGAAGCAGAGTGAAACTGTAAGGGTCAAATGGACTTAGAAGTAGGAAGTTTTGTTACCTTCTTCAGGGTAGACCTAGGGAGATGTTTCAGGAATTTATATTCATCTTCAAAGTGAGATGGTGGTTGTTTACTCAGTCATGACCTGGGTAGAATTTGAGTTCAGCAACACTTTGTCCAAGCTGATTATGGCACTAAATAAACTGAGAGAAAAGATGACATTGGAGGAGATTGGTAAGATTATGAAAATATGAAGAAAAAGAATTGTGAGATATGTCAGATATCCCTTTAAATGACAAAACTTAGAAATTGAATTTAGCCATTAAGACAGCATCAGAAAGAAAAATAAGAAAGATAGAACTGAAGAGAATAAAATTTGTCTCTAATAGAACTGCCAACCATAATTCTCCCCATTAAAGAAATATGTTATAAAAAAATTATTACGGAATTCCACATGATGCAAGCCAGGATTCAGAGATGAGTTCTCTGCATTAAGTACAGTAGATGCCATTAAGGAAAACAGTCAATATGTCACTAAGCCACGGCCTGTAAAATTAAATTGATTTGGTAAATGTAAGTAAGATAGATCTGTTTGCTTTCATCATCAATTTTGAGTGGGTGAACAGGTGATGTCACCAACCTGGGAGCGATAAAGATGCAGGACCATCTGGAAAGCTTTGTGATGGATGGGCAACTGCTTTTGGATAGTGACAGTGCTGTGGTACTTTGTCACTTGGGATGCAGTACTTAATAACTTTTCAATACCATCATAATAAATTTCACTGCCTTATTAATATAGAAATGGTGAGTTATTACTGTGATGGCTATTGTAAATAACAAGAGATGCAGCTGTCAAAAGCTGATTGTTTGGGCATGTTTCTTTAAGCAACACAGTTGACTTGGGATAATCAACGTATGTCTATACCGGCAGAGTTTATTGCTCTTGTCAAAAGAAAAAGCTGCATTATTCAAAAATTATATGAAGTCCATAATAAACAAGTTTAATATATTATCAGACTTTTCCTATAAGTTTCCTAACACAGAACAATAAATCACTTTTAATAATGCTTTTCCATGTACAATAATATCCTTATGCTGTGATAATGTCCTTTCCTAACTATTCACCAAACAGAACTTCTGAAAAAACAGAAAAGTATCTCTCAGTCACCAGAACACTTACAAAATTAAATCTCCCTATTTCATTAAAAGGCTCCTTTTGATATAAAGCCGATGGGCTCTAGCTGTGTCTTTCTTTCCTATTTTAATTGAACAGATGTAGTTAAAAGTAATCTATGACAAAGAAATACAGACAAAATTGTAAACATGTGTCCCTAAATACTGGCAGGAAAGAGCATCTGTGGGTGTTTTATGAAAGCCTAGGACTGCTCCGTGACATTGCTGCTAATGTCATTGGTCTGAGGAGTGGAGAGAAACAAAACACATAGATAGCTGTTAGCAGAAGATGAATTACCAGATCAATCATTTAGCACCATTCAGAGTATTATACCATTGTTCCCTGGGAAGATAATTAAATCAATGATGTCTTTCTTATTTGTGCAAGGAGGCACAAACTTGTAAAGAATATCCAAAGCTCCTCAAACATATTATTTCTGGGTTTTTTAATTATTTTTTTTTTAAACCCTCCTGACTTTGTCTTTCAGGCTCTAGCTTTGTCCCTCTTTTCAATTAAACGTCTCTCCACCATTTCTATGACTGCTGAAAAGAGAGCCAGCAGTCTATTAACAGGCAATAAAGTTCAGGAAGCCTAAGACTAGTTTCTTGGGTCAGAGGTGAAAATTGCATACTAAATGAAACAAAGGTGTGTCTTGATGGCTCAACAAGCAGTGGAGAGAGGAGCATACATGTGGGCAGGAGGAGATTGTCATCGTTAAACAGAAGCAAATGAAGACAGGGGATAGTGTATAGCAAGATGCTTATTAACCCAAATGAACACATGCACTTCAGAGGATATAGCACTGAGGTTTGGCATTTAAACCACTGCATGATTTAACAGTACCATTGAAAGCTGGACATTTGGTCTAATAAAGACACTACTAAACTTTAACATCAAAAAAGAACCCAACTCCTGTTTGGTAGAGCCTGCAGACTGGGATGTGTTCATCAGAATGGTACCAAAATGTATCTAAAGGAAGGAACAGAAAAACCATAATTAGCTAATAGGGTATTTCCACCTCAGGGAATGTTAATATGGGGGTTTTTTTTCTGAGCTCTTGTGTTTCCTGGCTGAACAGTAGGTGGCACACACAGGAGTGAAGACACCGGTTGTCATAATCCACTTGATTTTAAATGATGGTATTAACTCTGGCTCATAGAATATGCATTAATTTGGGAAAAAAAATACAAGTCTCCCTTCCTTTTAAAGTACACTCCAAGCATTCAGTGTGGAAAGATGTAAAAGGTCCCACAAAAGGCACAATGTTTCATCAGGGTGAAGCCTATGGTGTAAAGAGGCTCCTGTGTACAATGGGTTTCACAAAGTGGTGTTAGTCTTAATTTGATGAAGTATATTGGCAAGACACATGGAGTGGGCTTCTCATGTGCCCTGTTGGAAACCTGCTGTGGAGCTGGTCAGGATTTCAGTCAGTGACTTTCAGTACCCTCCTATTTCTTGAAATGGCTTTGAGTGGTAAATTGGCTTTAAAAAAGTTTAGCTATGACTATATGTGTATTTTTATTCAGAATTAAATCTGAATGTTCATACTTTCTGAGATACTTGTGGTCACAGTATTTCTGGTGCTTACAGCAGTGAGGATTTCAAAACCATGGCACTAAGGCTGATTTTTGTGTAAAAAAAGGGTAAATCTGTCCTGGATGGGAATGCAGGTTTTAGGCTTTTACAGAAAATATTACTGAATCCCAGATTTTAAGCCATTATCTAGTGATCACCTCTGCATAAGCCCATTTCAATGTAAACATGGAAAGTGTAATTTTTGCTACTGCTTACTTGGCATCTACCCATGTTTGTAGGCACTCAAACACGCAGCTAACAAGGAGCAGAGAAACTAGTTTTCTCTTTTCCTTTAATGCTAAAACAAGAAATAATCCTACTGAAAGCTCCATGTCTGCAGAAGAGGACGATGCAGATGCTGAGGACAGGAAAGGAGGTCTGTCATGTACTGCAGTGCCACTCCATGCTTGCTGACAAAAGTTTCCTCCTTTGCACAGAAGATGACATCTTATGATTTCCTCCCAGTGAAGGCTACAAAAAGGCCTTTTCTTTCTTAGTTATTAGAAGATCTGTGGTCTCAAGGGGCAGTTAACCATTTGGCCACAGGCAGTGCACTCTTTTCATCACTCTTTTCCTCCCTCTCCTCTCATACTCAGTGCTGTTGTCCTCTGTGTCATGGCAAAACCTTGCAGCCAGATGAAAAAAACCAGTTTCCTTTTGCCCAGCCTATTCTGAATCCTTTGCCGGTCCCATCCACCTCTGCCCCTTTTATGTGACTATCATCTTCCTCACTTTATTTTTCAGCTGGTTACTGCCTTAATGGTCATCCTTGCCTCCAGTATTTACTGTGTACACAGTTTGCTAACCAGGCTCTTATGTATTTTAGTTTCTTGCTTCATCCTTTTTCCTGTCTTTCCTGTCCCCAACATTTCAGAGTCCCTCAGTCCATCTAGACTTGGTACTTCACCACTACTGGGGACACAGTCTGCCTGTACCTTCCCTCAGACTCCTCTGCTTGAAATATCAACACTGTCACCCTTGGCAAAGCAACCCAACCCTTACTGGTACAGGGCCACACTATTTCAGAAGCTGATTTTCCCAGATTTGATGGCTGTCTTTGTTGGAAAAAGGCAACACCTCAATTTCTGTCCTCAAACCCCGTTCCCTCCTCCTGATGCAAGTGAAGTTGAAAACAACACGAGGTCTTTTTATGATGCTGTGTTTTTTACACTAGTTTATTTAATCATTTAAAAATGGTGACTTTAACAGAAGCTGCTGTGTCTCTAAAGAAATCCTCGTGGTACAGATTGGGCTCGATATGTGTGACTTGTTTGGCATTTGCATTCAAATACTTCTGTGCTTCTGGAACATTTTTAAGACTTGACTATTTGCTTCCACCACCCCTGATAACAAAGGACAAGAAGAAGATGAAAATTCTGGTTTTCAGCCTCAGCATTCCTGAATAAAATTTAGCTGATTGCAACAGTATCATTTTTGGGTGTGATTTTTAGTAGGTTTGAGTTTGAATGGGGTTAGAATAGGTGCTTGAGAGGCTTTTGTCCCCATGCTAATGCCCTCGAAGCAGTGGGAGTCAGGAGGAGTGAAATGATGACCTGAAATAGCAGACGGCTCCAAACAGAGCTGGATTAATGTGAAATGGGGCCCTAGTCCCATCCAGTCAGGAAACCTCTAGCCAGCCTGGGGGCACCCGTGCCATAACCCCATCCAGGATTCCCCTCCGAGCACTCCCCATAAACCCCCCACCACAGAGTCCCCCATTCCTTCGCAGCAAGGAAATTCCCCAAAGTGTCTCCAGGAGCCCTGAGAGGACGATGAGCCGTGTGCCCTGCTGAACATGAAACAGTGGAGGGATTAAACCCCAATTTCCCTGTGTTCTGACAGGTTTTGTAGGATTGTTTTATACCCAACGGACGCATTTGAAAATTCAGCAGTAGCATTCCTCCTCCTGTGATAGTGCCAGCCTTGCTCTGTAATGCTGAAGAAGAAGAAAAAAAAAAGCCTTAGTGTTGGGAATTATAAATAATTTGATGCAACAGGTTTAAGTTACCATTTTTGTGGTGAAAAGAAAAGCTTAGCATGATCCAGATTTTCCTTGGTTTCCTCCCATTCTGCTGAGAAGCAGAGGTATTCACATTTCTTTGTCTAACAGTTTTATAATGTCTTAAGAGATTAACAGTGAGCATGAATGAGGGGCTGAGGATTAGACGACAAAAAGCCCAGGCCGTCCACTACCTTGTTTGCACATTTTACATTTTTCAGCATTGCCGAGCCAGTATAGAAACTAAGGAAAGATAATAAGGACCAGAGTCCCAAAAGTGTTTAGTGATTCAAAAAAATTCAGATGCCATGTCAGAACTGACAGAATGATGGAGCATTATGTGGCAGGACCCACTTTTTTGTCTTAGGGTAAGCTCTCGCCCTGAGTGAATGCAGATGTTATCGCAGGATCCCAGACAGACAGTCAGTGAAATGTGACAAGCTGTCAGCAAAGTTACACTACGTTGAGTTTGCTAAAATATCCCAAAGCTTTATACATGGCTTTTTTTCCCCCCTTTTATATATATAAAAATAAAACTCTTAGCTCAATCAATTGGGAAGGAAAAAAAGAAGGGTTACAGTAACCTTTCCAGTCGGGAATCCTTTGAATGGTTCAAACGTGGCTGTAAAATTTTTTAAGACCTGGGTGGGGGGGGGGGGAAATTATAATCTGAAATATTTGGAAGGTTACACTGGCATCAGTAAAATTTCTGAAAGCCAAGCTCATGCATGGTAAGGCTGTTAACCAGATGTCATATTGTGTCAGTCATTCCCTGAATGATTTGGGTATTTACCCCTGTGAAATGCTTAGTCAAATCAGTAATAGCAGCCAGCAGAAGTGCATCCTACCGCTACTCAGCTTTCCCTTTAGCTGAGTATCAGCTACAAATTATGGGGTTTATAAGCAATTGTAATGCCTTTACTGGCTTCTTAAAAATTATTATTGCTTTTTAAACATTTTAACCTCAGAAACAGACAAAAAATGAACCAGTAAAGTTGTAAACCGAATGGTAAAATGCTGTAAAGGGAACTAGTTAAAACATGCTCAGCAAATAAACATATATGTCAGGGCAAATCGATGCAAATGATCTAAATTCCGCCACAGTGAGGCTCAGAGAATGACTTTACTTTTTGAATGTTGGGTCTGCAAGATATGTTTGATTTGTAAATGTTGTAACAAGATCTAAGCTTTTAGAATTTTGAGTAGAATAATAAGTGCCCCATTCGGCATCATCTTAAACATTTAACTCTCAAAGAAACTGCACTCAAGTGATGTTTATGTGCCAACGCACTCCCAGGACTGTGCTCAGTATTTTTTTGTTTAAACACTTGGAAAATAGAAATATATAGTAGAAAACACAAATATTTTTACACATGAAGCAGCCTTTCACATGTGAATTAGGACTGTGTCAGAGTCGAGCTTTTACATGATTGCGAGACGGGGAGCCTAAAATCCTGATGTTTTCAATTTATTTCAGAGATTTATTTGAAAGGTGTATTTCCTTATACAGGCAAGCAGATTTTGATTTGAAAATGCCAAAGTAAATTGCATATCTGTTTTCTAAGTAATTATATATATCATTCACGGGAAGCCCTTTAATAGTTTGTATTCTTGGCTTTACTACTGTTAGCTTAAACTTAAATTTAATGAGGAGGCTGTTTATAGTGGCACAAACTAATATATTTTGCTGGAATATGAGTTGCAGGGCGTTCATTCTCTTCTAAGCAGAATAGAATAAGGTATGTGATTTATAATCAATTTAGGTCTCCTTATGAATAAGATGATCTTGTAGTATTTGTTTCCATATGTTGTTAATATTAATTTACTTCTAGAAGCAGGAGAGAAAGTGAAACATACCCAGCCACAATTGAGTGTAATTCGTGTCACGACAAAATGTGTTACCAGATGATGCAAAAACATTCCCTGATGCTGAAAAAATGGCATGCAAAGACTCTTAGGAGATAATATCTTGCACAGGGTTATTTGTAAAAAAAACCCCAACCCTGAAGTAAACAATCCAACTAAATTATGCATATGGAGGAAATGATTGGGAATATGTTTAGCTGCTAATCGCACTCATGCTGAAGTTTTGAATTTCATCTGTCTGCTCAGATCTATTGTGATCCATTAAGTGGCTTCCTTTTTTTCCGACAAATTGAATGCTGCAACTGCAAGGAGCTCTTTTGTTCTTTTAATTCAGTCAGCATGGAAATGATTTTCTCATTTCAGGCCCTTTTCTGTCCTCTCTTCATTGTGTCAATAAAATAGAGTTGTGCAGAGCTGCTCTAATCAGCTTAGAGTGCTAATTCATTGCACTGGGATGCTATCTGGGTCCGGCTACAGGTGGGCACTATAAGGGGTCAGTCTCCAGGGGAGTCTAATTGTGTCTCTCTTGGGTCTTGTTTGCAGAATAACTGAAATCTCAAACCCCGGCTTAAGGAAGGAAGGGAAAACGCACAAACACAGGAGCATACAGGCATACAGGAGCAAGCATGGTCTCTAGATGCACCCCTGGCTCTTAAAGTTGTTTCCATTTTGACACTGTTTGGGGGAGGGAATGCTTTAGTTCAGTGACAAATGATCAATAAGAAACTTTGTAGATAAATTTTAATGTTTGAAGGAGGACGTGGCCCTTTTGAGATGCAGGTGGGCAAGAAGGCAATGGATGCCGTGGAGCTGGTAACGCATTTCAGAGGAAGCTTGCCTTTATGTTTCTGAGGCTTTTAAAAGACTAATGAAAACCAAGAAGTTAATTATTTAGGTGACAAATCCTTTCTGTATATGCCAGTGGTGATCTTCAGCAAGCTTTTTGCCAGGCACCAGAGTACGGAGTGTGCAAAGCAATCTGCCTAGCGCTGAGGAGCCCAGGAAATGCTCAGACAAGCAAGGCAGGGAACCTGGGCTGCCCCAGTCCCATCCTAGTGCCTAAACCCCACAGCAGCCTTTTTCTCCTGGTGTAGAGGGACTGTGCTAACGGCAGGAGGCGATGCTTTCTGCTGGAGACACCCTGGATTGTTTCAGATAACTTCTTGGGAAGGACCAAGAGCAGCCGAGCGCGAGGGCAACGGAAACCTCATGTTTGCTTTCTACCCTGGTATTGCATGGTTTGGCCTCAAGGCTGTTCCTGACACAGGACAAGCAGGCTGCAAGCTTTGCCATTTTGTATTAAATAGATGAACCTATGTTTAGCACCAACCACAAAATATTTGAAAAATAAGGTAGTGATGGGAAGGAGGAGAAGACTCTCAGTGCTGTCTCCTCTCTCTTGTCACCCTGTCTGAGGGTGGGGGGTTTGGGATCATGCACCCTGGGGTGCACCCTTGCTTCTGCCAGCCCTGCATCCTTAGGGGCAGCCTTGGCACCTCTGCCATTCGGGAATGAGCAGCAAGAGCCCGAGTTTCCCAGACAGATGCCATAAATGCTGTCAAATTGCTTCCTGATGTAACGCCAGCAAGCCCAGTGATGTTATAGCATGCACAAGTCTGGTCCCAGAACTTGCTATGCAAGCCAACAGAGATGGGCATAGATGAAGTAGTAACTATGGGGCTTCTACCAAAAATTTCTCAGCACTTTAAAGATGGCAGAGCTGCCCTGGTACACCTCCTTTCTGGTGAGGAAGGGCATGGCTTATTGCCGAGCCAATGATTCTGCAGAAACAACAATGCAGTAAAAGCAGCGAAGAAAATGGAGTGAATAATAAATTTCCTTAACAGGGTAGGAGAATACAAAAGAAACTTTATTTGGACAGTATTTTTATTTTAAATGAACGTGAAATTTTCCCCACAGAATGTGTTTCCTGTGCTTTTATAGTCAGAGTTCTGAAAAAAAAAATAGTGGATCCTTACCAGCCTCCTTTACCCCCTTGCTACTGAGTTTCTAACTTGCTTACGGGTAGGAAAAGCAGGGCATGGCAGTGGCACGTAGCCCTGGAGCACAGGGAGTCTGAGGGACAAGGATGTAACAATCTCCCCAAAGCTGGTGTCTTTTCTGCAGGGAAGCCAGTACTGGCTGCAGAAAGGATTTCAAAGCATTGTGGGCTCTGCAGGGCATCAAAACCTCATCCTTAGCTACTTCCACGACTGCAAACCACCTTCACTCCAAAGTGAATCTGATTGAATTTGAGCAGGCCTGTTCCCCATTGGTGAATTTTCTACAGGAGCCATAAGTTTGTCAGTCTATTGTGGTTTTGTGGCAGAGCCAGTGCCATGAAAATTAATTAACATACCTGAAGACACCCCTGAGCAGGAAATCGTAGTGCTGCTCTGTGATTCAGGGTGAATAGGGTCTCTCTATTATCAAAAACTCCATCAGAGGAAGAGGAAATTAAGTTCCTAATTAGACAGTGTCCAAGAGAAGAACTGAAGCATTGAAGAGAAGAAGAAAATTGAGAGGTAGCTGATGCACGTATCAGGCTAATGATAGAAAAGGAAATAGTAGAGCTTGAAAGGTCACTGACCTTATTAGGCCAGGAGAAAAGTAGTAGATCTTCAAAAGCTTTCACCTATGATAGGTTGACAATGTGTGAAGTTCTCTAGATGGTCAGAAAGACAGCCCAGAAAGAGTATGGGAACAAATTAGGTAGATTACAGTGAACTACATAAATGCAGCATGAAAAGCGTATTTAGAAGAGAGAGGAATTCAGACTAGACATGAAATGTTTCCCTATTTGATGAGCTCTATTTTCAGTACCAGTACAAGATTTTCTTTCCCACTTGGTAGTTTTATTTGCTATCAATTAAACTCAGTAACGATCCCTCCCTGGGTATAAGATTTCCCTAATGAAGTATTTGCTTTCCTGCTAAACTATTTCAATAGTAGCAAATTCTGGATATCAACTTCAGTGAAATAAGGATATCACTGCTAATAATAGCTCCAGCATCAGTTTTTGAATATAAGAACCATGTTCTGCATCACTTAACGAAAGCATTGCAGCTCCCTTAAGTGGCAAGAGATTTTTGCCTTGGAATACCAAACCTGGCCAGCTGCAAGAGCTTTAAAGGCTGTTAAAAGCCATTTGCTCAGTAGGTAAAAACTCGCTGGCTCTTTAAATGAAACATTATAAGAAACAAGGCTAGAGCAAGCTGAATGAAATACCCCTAAAGCCTGCCTCCACCCAGCCTCTCTTCCTGCAGCAGTTTTGTAGGTGATTTCTCAGAGCCAGAGAGGTCTGATTAAAATCCTCCCTGCTGATTCACGCACAAGCCGTGGGTTTGAGTTTAGAGGTAGAGTTGCTTCTCTGTCTTTCTGGTATATGGTCAAGTTTTCGTTTTCTGACTGTTGGTACAAGAGGGGGAGAAGGAATGAAAAGAAGAAAGAAGAGGAAATTAAAGCTACAGAACTGCACATTTTTCATGCAACAGGACCAGTCCCGTTACACTATAGTGTTACAGCACTTTTTCAATCAAAGTAAATGAGGACAAATTTTCTGCTGGTAAAAAAGGGACGTAGCATCATGACGTTCCTTTCATGTATGCAAAGTATGATCCATTCCAAGTCCATTAAAAACCCAACAGACCATGAAAAAGCCTGAATTTTATCTTTTGCTATGAGAAAGTTTAATGGCTCTTTAAAAATGCTACCAATAACAAGGCTGTTTTTAAGTAAATACTTTTGTATTCTGAAATTAACCCCCCAACCCCTGCAGTCAAATGCTACTATGTGTCATTTGACAAATAAGGCAAAAGATGATTCCTGGATCCACCTGGAAGAGCTAACACTTTCTTATCATTAGGAACAAACCCAAGTGTGATATGCTTCATGTTGTTTTCTGGTGCTTGTGATCCTCTCCTGAAGCAGAATTACTTTGTAGGACACCAGCCTGAAGGCCAGAAGTGGTGCTGAACCTGTCAGCAGAAGAGCAGCACATACCTCCATCCCTAGGAGGGCTCTGCAGAAAAGCATTACGAACGCAAAAGTTCCTGGAGATGGAGTAGGGCTGCCATCTCTGATTAGATGTGGTTTGTAATAGTATCGTCCTGTTTTCACTCACCACGGTAGAACTTTTCTACTGGGCTAACAAGGCCTAGGGTAATGAGAAACATGCCAAGTTTAAGGGAAAGAGGAGTCAAACCTACGTACAGGAAACAAATGTGATCAATTACCCCAAGTGTAGAGCTCACAGATACCTTATCTTAAGGCTCCTTAAAATAAGAAGTTGATTGTTTCCAAATGCCTCTAAGAAGCTAGTGATAGGAACACATTAATACGAGAGACGTGAAATTTTATTACCTCCAAAAATTGTCATTATTACTTGCTTCTAAAAGTACAGAAGAATCAACATGACTATCTAACACACGATTGGAGCAATAAATCTAGGACTACCTGTGTGTATGCAGGCTGTATGTGTAGAAGCAGAGTTTTAGCATCACATTATCACAGTCATCTAACCAGTATTTCACAAAGCCACCAGTATTTATCACAACACAAAAATCCGCTTTTGCTGTTTGTTCTCATTTTGTTGTTTTGGGTAGGTGTTTGTTTTTTTTCTGTTAGGATTGGACTTCTTTTGTTCAAAACAAAGATTTTAAAGAAAATTTCCTGATGATTATTATCCTGCTAGGTGCTACACCATCTGTGGATGGCTACTGAACTTAAGTTGACACTGGATGTAGAGGTCATTAGCGGAAATTTCTGACAGTGCGTTTTCTGAAGATATATTAGCAGCAAGGAGAAATGTGTAATGGCAAGCTCATATTAAGATATTGCTTTGACCTAAAGTGATGCGACTCTGCTAGGTTTTTCAGGTAAATCTGACATATTTAGGACAGGAATTTAATCTCTTTTCATGAAATTAGTACTGTCTGTGGGAATGTCCTCTATGGATGAAATAACAGAAAAGAAACCACTGTGGGAAGTCTAACACACTCTTCTCATGCATACAAGTCCCTTTGGCAACAGCAGGAGCTGTGTAAGTGGTCAAACGGAGGTATATGATCTAAAACCTCACAATTGCATTAGTTGCCCAAGATGAGTCTTATACTTCACATGTGGATTTATACAGGCTACGACTGTGACTCTGGAACAAGGCAGAGTGTTGCTGCTGGCCTTAACAGGAATAACACCAGCCTCTTGTACCCCACACATGGTGGTATGACATAGGAAAGCAATTTGAAGGTTGAGCATTTAGGCTTGCTGTATATCTAGAAAGAACCTAAATACAACGTTGGTGGGTTTTATCAGTAAAGAGCCCAGACTGGATGTTAGAGAAATCTACAGCTGATCCACCTTTGCATCATGAGGACTGAAATGAGGACTGGAACATACAAACTTTGCTAGACATCTCTTGACATGGACGTTGCTACAGAAAGGGGATTATTGCTTCATTCTGCAGCCGCAGACTTGTTTCCTTTAGAATGTGTTTGTTGAGACGACAAAGTCAACAGCATCTTTCACATGCTGTTTTATTTGGCATTATTGTCTCCTGTTTGAGATAAAAAATGAAACTGTTACAACATTCATGCACATTTACTAATTCCAAAAGAGGGACAAGTTTATTACGTGTAGTCATTTAGGTGCAGCTTACACCTTCAGCCATGCTTGTTTCAGCGAAGCATGGGTGGTCATTTCAGGGGACAATGCTAACATTTAAAAGCAGAAAGTTTCTGGTATTTAGTGGGAATTATATTCAATATCGACTTGTTATGGTTTATTAAAGTTCTGCACTTTAGCCTGGAGACATTTGCCAGTGCAAAAGTAATGGCTGCTTTACCATCTGTGTACAAAAGTGGAATTTAAGAGATTAACTTGCATTTGACCTACTTCAGCTCTCCTGGTAATGAGGGGTGCAGGGGCACAGAATTAATTTCTCTCAATTTGTGGCTCTCAGGGGTGCTGCTAAGTTTGAGAGTGCTTGAATTTTAAGAGTCTCCTGGTGTGCTGAGAAGGTTTTGTTACTGCACGGAGTTCTGTTAGTGGTAGGGACTGAAGTGCCGGTTTTATCTGTTTGAGTAATAGCCTGATTGAGTTCTAGTGTATCTCTGAAAGAAGAAAACATATTTTCTCTCCCACTTGAACAGCATTTTTTCCCACATGCACTGATTCTCCTCTCCCACCCGGTAACAGCAACTTGAATCAGCCAATGGACTGAGAAATGTCTGCTAGGCCTTTTTGTCTGCAGCTCTCAAACTGGGTTTTAGATACCAGACCTGTCTCACCTTCACAATAATCTGGGATTTATTCAGGATCTGGTGTATGTATGTTTGTTGTGTGTGGCATTAATGGTCTGCTGTTAGCAGGATATAACTCAAGATGATACTATTTGGGCTGATGCAATTTTAAAAGCTGGCAAATGACTGTGCAATTATTACTTCAGTATTGTGTCTTTACTGCAGTATTAATGCATCTAAAGAGATTTTTGGCAAATAAATTTATACTCTTGTGAAACTGGCTGTAGGTACTGAGTGTACGTTTCCTTTTCTCCCCGAGTTTAAAAGGTTTGGTTTAGTTCCTTATCGATACACTTCATCCCTCCTCTTCCTTTTAAAACAACTGCTGTTCAGTGGAAGATTTCTTTGTGCAGAATCAGTACTGACGTGGCGTGATTTATTCCCAGCTCACTGCAGTTTATCAAGGAAATAAACAGAGGAAGCAATAGCGCCTGTAAGCACCGTCCCGTGTCAAATCTGCATATTGGGGGATAGGATGATTAAGATAAAAGATTTCTAACGTTTCTAAATAGTTGTTTTTTATTGATTTACCACGTAGGAATGTTGGTGTAGAGAGTTTATCTAATCTCTCCTAGATTTATTTTTAAGTAAAATCTCCTACTTGTCTAAGATTTCGAGTTAAATCATAGCACAGAAATTCTGGAGTCTGCTTGTATACATGTTCCCGTTTCCAAGAAGCACAGTATTAAAGCATCTTCCAACCAAAAAACCAAAAATACACATCACCCTCAGCAAAATAAAATGTGCATCTTTGCATTTCACAATGTACGTGAAGAAACCAGCAATTGTGCCAGAACTCATATCAACACGGGCAATGCACTTCTACAGGGGTGCAATTGTGTTGTGGAACATTTACCTATCAATTTAATAGAGACTAATTGTCTCGAGATTGTTTTCTGGAAGCTGACAAAGCCTTTGCTAGGTTTTGTTGTCAGATCCTCTTTTGAAAACCTGCGATTCCAGGCAAACATAGCTTCTCTTTGGATCTGTGATCTATCAACAAAATGGTACTAGCTGCTTGCTTTCAGAAAACTTATACTGACCAGTGCTTTCACCTTAAGGAAATGGCTTTTTACTTTCAGCTTAAGGAAATACAGAAAACTCTTCCACAGGGCTTCTCTAACGAGATGCACACAGACGTACCTCAGTGCAGTTGTTGATGCATAACTGCTGTCAGAAAGTCATGACGGGTTCTCCTGGTTTTTAAGGAAGAAAAAAAAAGTTTTGCTGTTAAAACATAAAACCATATTCCTATGATGAGTTCTTAAAAAAAAGAACCAAGGCCATCCATTTTCAACTCTGGAGAAGCACATTTTACTATGACTGCCTTTTGTGATTTTGTGGAATTGTGTGTTAAGGTTTGCTAAAAATAAACCCTGATTTTTTTTTTTAGTTTTAAATCTTTTGTACTCTGTTTTAATCTGGTGGAAAGCTTTGGTCCTTGCCATATATACTTCAGGAAAAAGCAACAGTACCAGTACCCAACCCACTGTACGCAGTTAATGTTCTGCAATCTTTCCCTGCTGCTGAGTTGGAGGGAGTTTCCAGCTCCACTTTTCCTCGCAGCTGCCAACGTTGTCAGCACTGATCTGTCAGAAAGGATTTTTCCTGGCAAAACTTTGAAGCTCCTTTCTGACATCCCCAACAAACTAATTGTTGTCTCCTGCCTCTGAGAGCCCTCTGAAGTCCCAACGAGTTAGTGTCTTCTCAAGAGATGAGAAAGGGAACTCACAAAATCAATTTATCAGGCTATTACGCATTGTCATCAGCCAAAACAAAAACCTGCTAAAGACAGGAGAAAAAGTAGAAGAAATGGGTCTCTGAGAAAAGGTTACAGAACATCCATCTTCTCTCCTCTTCCAATTGTTTCTTTTCTTTACCCATTTTCATACCCATTTCCCTCCACTAAAAGACACTTTATGACAAGCATTGTAATCTCTTTAGACCAGAGGGGAACCTCTTCTTTAGGACCGAATCTTTGCAAGGCATGAGTGACAGCGGGAAGGGGTCCAATTGCCACTGAAGACACTAGGCAATAAATCATCCACCCTGGCATCAAGTGGCTGGACTAGTCCCACTTCCTGATGGCCACCAGTGCCTGGCGGTGACAAAACAGCTATTGTCGGCGCCCAGCAGCCACATTCCCTCCTTCTCCCCGCCGAGGTTTTGAGTTTACCTAAGGCATAAGAATCACAGATTATAGCATCAGGAAAGAAAGGAAAAAAGGGAAAGTCCACCGTAGGGAGGAGCAGGGGCGCAGGAGAACGATTCTATCATCGCTGCTTTTGTAAATCCAAACAATAGTAGCAACTGGAGAAGTGCCATCAGGTTTTTATTGGTAATTACTAAAATGTCTTCTGAAACCATCCAACCCAGACAGGGATTTTGTTGGTGTGTTTTTAAGACTTTCCATTTCCAGGTGACCCCTGGTGCTGTGGTTACTCTTTAACTGAGGCAAGGCAGTGCTAGGAGATGTGTGCTGTTATAAGCACAACAGCTCTTCACCAAACAGAACAATCTTAAGGAGGAAACGCTGGATAGAAAAATAAGTGCTTGTCACCCAGATACAAAGATTGCAGCATGTTTTGGATTCTTTCAGGCCAAACCCAAAGATCTTTGCATTGTCAAGTTATCACAGCAAATACCATCATGACTTTTTTATCATTCACAACTAAGTTGCCATAAAGGAAACTGAAAAAAGAGACAGGTTTGTTCTAGCGAGAGCCTTGTGCGCGGCTACTGCATAAAAGACGTTTATAGATAAGTTGTAATCAGCTCTGAGTTACATATTAACTGATGAATTATGGTAAAGAGAGGAATAAAAGACTGTAGTGGGATGAGTCTTTAAATCTGAAACCCCTCAGCAGGTCACCAAAGGATAAGAGTAGCAGAACATTTATCACTGCTGCATTTTTATCCTTATTGATTTTACCCTCAGTGTCATTAGGATGTTTCCTTTAGACAAACGAGCTAGAGAACACTAACCATTTATTAATTATTGTTGACGCTGTGAAAAATGACCCGTTCCCTCCAGAGTACCCCTCAGCTTCCTGCACTTGCTAAACCTAATGCAAAAGAGAACCTTGACTCTGGAAATTTAAATAATGAATTAGTTGACGTGCCGTTGACTCTTCTATTCTGTTGTGGTAAGTGGAAATCTATGTGCATTTGTTTCTCAGTGTGCTGTCATTCTGTATGTCCACTGCCCCAGTTCTCAATTACAAGAAGCATTTTGGCATGTGAGGATGAAATAGATATTTGAAAGCAATGTCTGGTGCTCTGTGGTCAGGCAGACATGCCTTTCATTATCATAAGAAATACAGAGATTATATCATCTTTCCAAATATCGACTAGCCCAAGGGTGAATAGTTTTTGTTTGAGTGAGTGAGTAAAACATCATTAGTTCTTTCATGATCACCATGGGAAAAGCTGACAAGTAGATTTTTCTGTTGGCTGGTATATTTTCAGGACAATTTTGTAAGGCTGTGTTATACGATTCTGCGTATAATGAAACTCATTTGTAGTTTAGTAACAAGGAAAAATGTTATTCCTTTCCTTTTTAACTGTAAATTGATTAGGCTGTGCTGAACCTGGCAAAAGTAACCAGGACTCTCTCTTTTAACGTTTTGAATTATTTAATGAAAAGCCTTCAAGGTCTTTGGATTCACAATCAAATTGCTACAGAGAGTAAATGAGATGAAGGTTTTTCTAGGCTCCATGACAGTTCTATCTCATTTCATCATCTTAACTAAAAAATAATCCTATCTAACTTGAAATCCACAGCAGCCATAAGTAGAAAATAAATCCAAACCGCAGCTCAGACTTGTAACCTAACAGCTATCATAAATAATCAGAACCTATTTGAAGGTGGAAGATGGGACATTAGAAGCTATTTACACTACTAGAGTGATGCCATTGATCAGTAACAGCAACCCGTAGATAAGACTCATATGATGTCATGGTTATTTATGATGGGAATTGACAGTAAAGCTACTATAGAACTTTCTTCCAGACAGCTTCATTCATTTCTGTTTGTGATGCATTTTGCTGTTAAAGAAGCAATCAATAGCAAAATTGTGGTGATAAAAGTTATTACTGGTTAAATATATGAAAAATGTGCCTGTGTGCATATACACATATAACACCAACTATGAGAACATTAAAAAATTAGGGTGGTAGAATTTATTTAATATTTTTTTTTATTACCAGTCTACACTAAAGCCATTTAATGTTCTTTGATGGTGAACAAGTACTCCAGTCCAATTTATTTTCTAATCTCATCAGACTTATGGTGACCATGAGAAAAGGCAGTGTTGCAAAGATTTCATATAATGTTCCAGGTTCTCTGCAGTAAGCCTTACACCTCACAGTGCATTGGTGCAGGTGAAGGAAGAGAAAAAAAAAAAAGCCCTTGCAGACTTATGTCAGACTAAGGAATCTGTGTGTATGTTCAGCATTAAATATTTGCATCCAACAGTTAAGAGGGTTTTAGCAGCAAGTAACTGCTGCTGAAATACAGAAATCCTCCTGCACTTGGTCCAGTGTGTATGCATACAAATGCCAGTTTGAAGACTGTTTAATTAAAAAACCACTAAAACCTAAAGGAAATAAACCATTTTTTTCTAATATGTTATTTTCTAATGTATGTTCTTAGGGGGAGATGGACAGTAAAATGAGACTACAGATAGCTTGAGAGTAACGGGCCTTGCGGCTGCCGCTTCCAATGCCATGGGTTCTTCCCGTGGGACTGATGATTTCCTCCCCACAGGCATGATCAGGGGCTAGTTAGGCACCTGCAAGAGAAGTTGGTGAGGGAGAGATCTCCCAGAAGGACAGAGCCAACCAATCCAAGGTTGGGTTACACCATGCTGCCCGTAGTGTCAGACTTGCCCCAGCTGCAGAGCACGTGTGAGCATTAAGATTCCTTCTATTATTTCCACAGAACTACACATTAATGAATAGTCATGGTTAGACAATATGTTGACAAAAAGGCCAGCAGAATTAAACTGACGTCATATGAGATAGAAATAGATTTCTTCTATTAATAGAAATGGAAGGATGGTTTCTACATTATAAGAAGGATCCCATTAGCCTGCTGCTTGCTTAAGCTCTCAAATGTTTTTTGGTCATTTTGTTTTTGATGAGGTAGTTTATACACAAAATGAATGTTTCATTCAAATTTATAATATAAGATTTATGCAAAAAAAAAAAAAGGAGGATCAGTTTGTCTTCATTAAATCAAAAAGAGGTAAAGATGATGCATTCATGTGTAGGCATGTAATTTGCCCTGTGATTGTCAGTCAATTGGAATTGCTAACCCCAGACACTACAGAAACAAGCACTAGAGTCTGAAAACTAAAACTGATAGCACATGGAAATGGTATTAAAAGTTCTGTGAATCACCAACAATTAAAAAGCAACATAAAGGCTGAGAGAATGACTGGTTTATTGTTTTTTTGCTGTAGTGGCCACGTAGGCCATCAACTGGTTACTAAAAATAGTATTACTGAGGTTTTTAGGCCTGCATTAGACCAATATTATCTGTTTATTAGCAAAATCAGAGTGATTGGCAGGCTAATACTGACTGTTATTTGTTTCTTAAATTAATTTTCTCTACTGACCAACTGACAGAAAACATATGTAGCACCATAATTACCCTAATCTTGGCTAATTTATAAAATTCCTCAGTCAGTTTGTTTGTATTGAATCTTCTGTGACATGAATCCCCATCCTCAGAACTGGCTTATCTTTTAAACAATCCAGGCTCTATTTTGTATAGTTCCTTTTAAGTATATGAGTGTATGTACACAGCAGGTCAAAGGCAGTGCTTCCCAAGACCATTGTTGTCCCTGGAACAATAAATATTAGACTTAATTTAAATGGGTCAGAGTTCATTCTCATCCACTGCCCATCTATATGGCAAAACCGTCTGGTCAGTCATTTAGTCGAGACAGAAACAGTCAATGTCAACAAACTGCTAATGAAAAAATGTGTGTTTGATGGAGCTTCTTCTAAGCCATGACAGATGGCTGTGTGATGTTATATACACGTATGCGTGAGCTTCTGCCGATCTGTAGAAAACAGCGAGGGTTTTTGAGGTTTGCACTTTATACCTAGGGTTGTGGTTATCCAGTTAAACACTGATGGACCTCTTGGTGGGGTTTCTTTCTTTTTTTTTATGTGATGAAGAAATATTGCCCTTATTAATATTTCACACATTTTATAGGTAATACTACCTCTATGACTTCACACTGTTCTTCCCAAATGGTCCCCAGGTTGTACTCAGGAAATGTTATTACAAGCATTTCTGTCGTGTTTTGTGAAAGGATGAGTTCCTGCACCCAGCCCAGAATGGGAGTGATAGCATTGGAGTCTCAGCTGCCTCTCCTAGAGCCAGCAGCAACGACTGCTCCCTTAGAGCTGCTAATTGTCATCCACAGGGTAACAGCAAACTGCTAAAATAAGGTAACGCAAGGGAATGGGTCACAGGTATTGTGCAGGAAACAAGGCAAGCCTTCATTTTGTGGTAGCTTACAGTTGGCGTGATGTTCAAACCTTCACAGGGAAAACTGGTTTTGGATGGCGCAAAATGTTTTCCCATGGCAATTTGCCTGAAATGTGACTGGGCAAACTGGCTAGAATTTGGAATTTTCTCCTTGCAAAATGAGGGTAGGGTTTTACTTTCTTTCAGCATCATTCGGATGAAGTTTCCAAGAGACTTTACAGACACATTGCTCAACACCAAAATGTCATGCCTTTGCATTTGCTGTATTTAACAGTATGGATAAGTTGATCTTTTACAGGGAGCAACACAGAAGCACAGGGAGATTAAAATGGCCATTTTCAAACTCTCTACCTAAGAGTTAGGTTTATAAACTGTAATTTTCTCTGTCTAAACAGGCAGCCCAATTCTCAGTACTGCTCAGCAGCCTCCATTGACTGCAGAAATTATGGGGTCGATAAGTTTGCCTCTTTTGTTTTCAGTGTTTCAGAATGTGCTCAACTCCAGCTGTGTTAGGTATTTTTGGGGTTATTTATGCCCAACAACAGTCATATGTTAATGACCCATCTGTGCTTTGAAGCCAATATGTCTCTGAGGTGAACTCTTCTTCAGAAAGGGGCTGCTTGTTGTAATTATAATGTTAAACATGTTAAGTGTTCAGAAAGAAACGTATGGATACACCTTCATCCAGAAGCTGTTGTATGTTGTGTCATGGAGAGCATCCACAGAGCACAGTTCCATAATGACATGGCTAAACCTGCAGTACCAAAGGACTGCAATCCCAAAGACCTTACTCTTGCATCCAAAAATCTATTAATTATTATTTATTTATCTCTTGGATTTTCCTCTAATCATTAACAAGGCAATTCTGTGAATACAACCAAAACTGGTAGAAAATTGCTTTGGTCATGTTATTGTGAATAGATCAGAGTAGAGGAGGATTGCTTGAATGTTAAAGAAAAAGAAACCCTAAAGCCCCAAATCTTATTTGGATTTGTATCAAAGGTAGGAATGGTTTATGCAAGCTCATCCTTACTAACTGAACATTGAAATCCTCTGCTGTCCTTTGGAAAGAAATGAATTGTTCCTGTGAGGTTATAGATGGATTTTACAACAGCTTTTATGAGTAAAATATGCTACCCCCCATCTCCTTTGTATGCTATAGCACAAGTCACTTGAGCTCAAGGTTTCAGAAGTTACCACCAAGTTTTTCCATGTGATCTGTTTTCTAGCAGAGCCGAGCATCCAGCTCTCGCAGGCGCTATAACTGAGAGCTGCTGAATTCAGATCACTGGCAGAGTCAGCTTTTGCTAACTAGATGCACAAAGACCACAAAAGGAAGTTTAAAAAGGAAGTCTAAAAAATGCAGCTGTTGAATATGTGTTGTTTTCATCTGTAATCAAGAGATGCATTGGATGATTGGGGCGTTTGTGTGATTAACTGAATTGAAAACGTAGAAATTGATTGAAACTCAAATTCTTAGAATATGCCACGTATAAGAACAGAGTTTATTCCTCCCTTTGAAGGCAAATGTATCAGAGATTGCATTCAGTTTAAATGAATGCCTTTTTCATAATTTGCCATGCTCTAAATTTCCAGCAAAGGTGAATTTACCATGTCAGTGCTGAGCTTGGGAGGTGCTGCTGGCGTGAGCCCTGCTGTGAATGTAGGGCACATCCCGTATAGCACTGAGAGGTGCTGGATCTGGGCATGCTCTGCTCTGCTCATACTCTGGTCATTGAAACCACTGCCTTTAAAAGACAACAAAGCCTTGAAATTCCCAACATGAAAAAAAAAGTCTTCATCAGCATTTTTTAGTTGACCATGTTGTCTGTTTTATCATAGCTTGTTCTGCTCTTGGGAACTAGACACTACTATTGCTCCTTTACAGTATTTCCCTCACCTTTCCTCCCCTGCCTCAGACTGCAGACCTCTTCAGGTTTGGGGAGTTTCTCTCAAGGCTTCATTTACAACATTGATTTGTTTTCTAATTCTCTCTTCCTCATTTTTCCTAAATTGCAAACATTTAGAGATTAGAAGGAAGGCAAAAATCTTCTTATAGGAGATACAACCATAATAAAAACATGGGTTGTGCTGGCTTCCTACCAACCTTGATTGTGTCCTTTTTAGATGCATTTTAAGCCATCTCTACAGTTTGTGTAAATTACACACACAATATGGGGGTGTGAATACATTAAATGTGCTTTCACGGTTTGCCTGTCATGTCATAAAAGCAGCAATAAAATACTGAGAGTATATTATACTTATTAATGTACATTTGTAATATACAATCATTAATCACAAAGTACTAATAACAGACTTTTTTATCATGTTGAGGCAAAACTCGCCAGCTTTGACTGTTATGGCTGACTTTACAACTACCTGCCTGTCAGCCTTAAACATGGTGGAGGGAATATTTCACGGGCAAAAATGCAAGGTCTCTAAAACATCTGGTTGTAAACCTGCAGTAGGATCTGAAGCAATAATAAAGCTTGTGATGGATGAGCCATGTGAAACTTCCTTCACCGAAAAGCTGTTGCATTTCAGGCTTGTTCTTCTCTAATAATAGACTTTGAGGATCTGGACAATAGCTGGAGTTTTCCTCTTATTCTTGGGGTGGAATGGCTGCCCTTCTCCAGTTCCTCCCCTACTTGCTTGCCCTTTGTGACTGCTAAAGTCTTCCCCTGCTGTAATTGGACACAAACTTGCTCTAAGACTTGATGGCTGCTGCCCGAGCAACAAGTTTTTGCCTCCTTTTCATCCTCAAAGACAACCACTGTACTAGAAAAGTGGATGAGGATTTTCCCTTAGGTGCCACCAGGCCTCTGCTGGAATCAGTCTCCAGAGCTGCAGGCTTTGGATTTGCCTTTGGGATGGTGTAGCTGAGCTGCTGATGGGCTGCCTTGCTAACTCAGATACTATTTCCCTCCAATTGGCCTTTGTTTTGAGGGATTTTTATCTGTTTGTGAATCAGATTCTGTGAAAACACCTCAAGGAACCCATTTACAGCCAAGTAGAGAGTTTTCCCACAGCCATATGTTTCCTATGTAAATGGTGACCTTGGAGCCATCTAAATCCCTGTGCACATCTCACTTGCTCACTGATGCTTTTTTTTGGACAATCAGAAGTAAAATCAAAAGCCTCTTTGAGGATTACTGAAAAGGAATTCCACATGTGTTAGTGTGTGCACACACAAGCCATTTATATCAAATGAATCTAATCTGAACATGCTTTTAAAAGATTAAAACCCAAAAAGATGAAACCAAAAAGCCTTTTGAGATTTTATAGGAGACAGTTTATGTGATCCATCCTGTGCATTTTCAGACCAGGCTTGATAGAGGAGGTCTTCAGCAGAATAAGATAGAACTGTAGTGACACTGTGGGCTGTAGACCTCAATAGGCTATTGCAATCCAAACATTTCTTTAAACAAATCTGTTCTCAATGCCACCTTTCTAGAAGGAAAATGATCCCCTCTTCTCAAAGTTATCTGTCAACAGGCTTTTAACCTTTCATCCTCCTTCTGGGAAGGTGCACCAGTGTCTTCAAATTCCACTAGGGTCTTGGAGACTCAGTCTCACCAGTCTTCACTCAAAATAGGTGTTTTAGCCTCAATATCCCATAGGAACTCCAGAAATGATCTTGTAGATACAAATCCTGCCCAGGTCTTCTGTATGTTAAAGAGAAAGCAGATGGAAAGGCACTCTCACTTCTTTTATTAGGGGAAAAAGCCTTGCCCCTCATCATGCTCCTTCTCCTTATCTTAATGACTCCCCAGTAAATTTAGAAATTGGGGAAAGTGCTTTACTGACAGGCTTAAAGACTGAATCCTCTGTCCTCAGAACAGATACAAATCAAGGTCATGCCCTTTGTCTTATGGTCTCCAGAAGGTGCTTAAAATTCGGTTTCCTCCTGCTTGCTTTAAATCACATCTCTGAGAAGGAATAGTCTTCATGCAGTGCAAACGTGTCACTGAGATAGACTATATCAGACTGGCAGAGAAATATTTCACCTAAAGATAATATTCATCATTTCCCACATAGAGCCTAAATTACATTTGCAGAAATTAAAGCTCCCAGATTCTGAATGTTGTGCAATACATTGTGCATCTTGCCTGTAAGACAAGGGAACCATCAGCATTCTGTATCTGTCTCTCTCTTTTTGTGTGTTTTGAGGTCTCTATAGTGATTTTTCCATTCCAAGGTCAGTAATAGGGTTGGGCAAATGGTTAAAAAACCAGCAGATAAAGCCTTTACTATGTCCCAAAGACTGTGGCATAGACATGTTTCACAATTCTGTTGGCTGGAAGTGCTCTTGTTCATGCCTATGAATTTCCCTGTTTCCCAGTAATGAATGAATCAGAGTCTGTGCTCTGAAGAGGAACAGACTGTGTCAGCATCCCAACAGTTACCTGGGTTTTTTTTTGAAGATGGCTTTAGGACCGTTTTCAGGCTCTGTACTTCTGTTTTGCAGGCTCATTAGCTTTCATGGCTTGATTTCAGTGGTGTGTCTACATGACATTTATTTGCTTTATGAATTGAGGGTTTTAATTCACTTATTTTGCTTTTAGTGAGTGAGTGGATCCATGCAGTAAAGTTTTAAGACTTGCTCTTGAAACACTATCTTCTTGGCTAATAAACTGAGATGATGACAAGATCTGTAGTGAATATTCAAATAAACGTGATTACTTCATTTCATGTCAACAGAGGAGGTGAAAAGTGCAGCTCAACTGGCTCAGTAAGATTGGAAGGAGGGGCTGGGAAAAAAAGCAAGAGACAACAAAGAGATAGTTTGTAAGATTTAGTGGCTTTTTTTCAGCAGGGGTGTTGAGAAGTCAGTGTTGCAAAGTTCAGCAGGGTCAAATAAAGTGCAGGAACTTTCTTATATTCATTGAGAAAAGCTTGATACTTTCTTCCAGAACTCAAAGATAGAGAAAAAGTAGATGGACAGATAATGTGGTTCTTTTACCTAAACAGCCTGAAGTTTGCACTGAGTATATATTATCCTTTTAGTATCAGAAGATAGAAAGTCCACTGTCTGTCACAAACTCCAACAGTGATAAGGCAGTCTTCCAAGAAATAATAAAAGACCATTACATCAGTGATGACACTTCAGGACTTGAAGACTGACTGCCCCCAAAAGACGTATTTATCTAATGAGCTTTAGGAGCTGCATGTTTGTTAACAATACAACAATTTTTTTCAAAGGCAGATTAGACAAAACTTGGTCAGGATTATTTGTATGCATGCAGGCAATCAGCTGTGCAGCAGGCACACTGAATTTGCTCTTCTGGCACAGAAAATGCAGAGTCACCTCCAGGAAGGTGATGTTCCTGGGAAAGGTAGACCAATATTTGGTTTATCTGTAGACAGTACACAGTGATATTCAACTAAAGTGGAGATGCTGTTAACGTAGAGCAATAAGATGTTGTTTACACAGATAAAACCTTTGTCTCTGATGAAAATGGCAATGTGGGTCTGTTCCACTAACCTTTGCTTTAACTCTGGGGTGTCCTTGGGAGTGTCTCTATGTAGACTTCCATACACTGACTCATACTGGGTTATAATCTTGCTTCACTACTTGGAAAAAATATATTCTCTGCAAGTAACAGTGTTTGTGGAATTGCTCTGTATGTGAGACCATCCCAACTATATGGAGTTTTCTCTGTATAGTAATTTTCACAACATATTTAGAGAGATGAGTACCCTACTATGCAAAACAACTAGGTTGTCACTGCCCACATCTGCTCTTGAAAATCTGCAGTTGGACAAAGTGCTTTAGACCCTTTCTGCTGACAAAAAGTATTTTGCTCCTAATGCAGACGGTAGGAATAGTCTCAGTGATATTTAAAAAGATGGAAAGATACATCTAATTGTGGGAAGAAATAACATTCATTACCAAGAAAGTGTGATATCTATAGAAATACTGTAGCCAGTTGGATAGGTCAATACCAATAATGGATACTTGCATATTTTCCCCCAGTAATTTTGGAGAGATGTAGCTGAATCAGGAACATTCCTGGAGCTGTAGCACATTGTAATGCATAAACTCACTTCAAAATACACTTACAGTTTTATCAAAGATGTTCTTATTTACTATTTTCGGCCTTTTCTGTGTTGATTGCTTGGACCATATAGAGTGTCATTCTAGAGGAGTCTTTACAGGGTCTCTCATGCTGGACCTTATGCTGCAGGATTTCCTGCAGTACGTGGAGAGGATGTGCAGTGGGATGATGGTTTTACATACTCCTGGCTGCTTTCTTCTTCATGAGTTTGGAGAATCAGAAAAGCCATAAGGAGATTGAGTGTGAGCTGATAACTTCATGGTGGTGAAGACGGAGATGCAGCAGATGGGGAATTTTGGAAAGGCTGAAGCCCAATAGCAGAATTTCTGTCCCTTTCTTGGAAAAATCCGTCTGGCTGACACGTAACTCTAGTGAGAAGACAACAGGAATGAAAAGAGTTATTTACCTTGATCTGTAATGCTGAACTGTCTGCAGTTGAGAGTTAGTAGAGGCTGAGAGGGAAGAGGTAATGGTGTGGTTGCTCCATGGAGACTCTACACATATCTATCTGTGCAATGTTAGATTTAAAGAATTGCTGAAAAAACCTTATTGTTTCTCCAGCTTGTCCCTCTAGATTTCTTTTTGAAGGGATTCATCATTGTGGAACACAAGGTTGCTTCTTACCTGCAGGTTCCTGTCCTTGTCAGATTTGGTCTGTATATGTGTACTCATGATTCTTACCTGTCTTACTAGTTGCTGCATTGCAGAAATCACTAGTATCTCTGTAGAGCTCTGCAATTTTCATGTTCACTGCCCCACTCATGCAAAATCTTCATTTCTCTGATTTTTCATTGTAGGAATGTACACAAGCTCACTTTCCAGACCTGAAGCTTAGATCATTTCTTTCAGACATGTGATGTAAAGGGTTTTAAAAATACTTGTCCAACCTACAAATCAGCTGATGAGATTTGTTATCAAATTTATTTGGAAAAATATTTCTTTGGCTTCAGGCTACACATGGGAAGGTGTTATCCTGGAAAGAACCATTGTCAGAAAGTCATAAGCAAGAGAATATAGAAGGCTACTGTTAATAAAAGCTGTCATGAAATGCTGGCTACAGAGGTTGATGACCAACATAATAAACTCCTCTCTTCTTCTTCACCCCGGGAAAAGTTAATTTGTGATATCAGTGCTGCTGTGTTGTACTGTTATTCTCTCAGGAGCTGTGATGGCCCTGGAGAGGGACAAAGCACAGAGATAGTTAGGCATTAAACATTTAGACATTAAATAGAATATAGTCAGCTCTGATGAAAGGTGATAGAGGACTTCCCCTTAAAAGTATTTTTATACCATAGTGATTATACTTCAGATTTTTTCAAGTGGATTTACAGATGGGATGATATTAATGCAAGAAAACATTATCATCCAGAAACCAGACAGCTGCCTTCAGCAGAGGAAAGACTTCTAATGTCAAATGAGAGCTTCAAGTGCAAGTAAGACCAATATTTGTCTTACTAAATTTTCCAAACAATATTGAATATTCAGGGTAATCTTTTTTTTTTTTTTCCCATCCTTCCCAGTCTGTTAATTGCACTTAAGAAAGGAGAGGCACTGCCCAGAAAGTCAGTAAAGACCAGAGAGAAGGGTTTGCATTGCTCCATCTCTTTTTTTTTCTTAAAGTAACCTTTTGTCTTGCAAAACAAAATTTATCTCAAAGTACATGAAGAAGAGGAACAGATTGACTACTGGTTAATACATGCTTTAATTGAAGCCTGAAATACAACAATTTTAATTTAGGCTTGAGAAATTTAATATTTTAATTATAATTTTGCTTACAAAAATAAAGTTTCCTCAAGATCCTTGTGTTTTCATTGGACTGCATCCATTTCCTCCACATCCTCATTTCTGAAACCTCTCACGGGCCTTTTTTGACTGGCAAACTTGTCTAGGTGATGAAAAAGCTTTGAAGACTCAGTTTGGGCTCTCTTCTGTCAGACAACGAGGAGTGTGATGGTCTACCCTGAAATAACTTACTGAATCTCCACAGTTGCATTGTAAATTGAGTAATTTAGAGAAAGAATGTAGTAAATTAATTTGCAACTGAGTCTATTTGAAGGAACAAGAGACTTCTCCCTCAGTTAAACTTGTCCCTTTGATTTTGCCAGTAATTCAGAATTTCTTGGTACCTGTATTTTATGTCTCAGTTCAGCACCATGATATTGAAGCAAAAGAAAGTGAGAAGCAACATGAGATTCTCATGAGATTTTGGATTTCTGAGCCCTGTCATAAATGCTTATAAAACATTTTTATAGCTTTCTGCCATTTTCTGCCCAAATCCAGGTTGAAGCTAGAGGTGCCAAGCCACTAGTCCAGTAGCTGGACACAAAACCACACAGTTGTCAATGGATCAAAAAGCTGCTGAAGGTTTATGATCACATGAGAGCATTTTTCACTTGAGGCAGCATCTCTGGGACCTGGCACAGTCTGATCAAGATGATTTTTTTTCTGTACTTTTGCAGAATATTGCTGAAGCTGGATTTGGAGTAGAGACACTCGGCAGTACTGAATGCATGACAACATTGCAGCATCCAACCAGAGAGAATGTAAACAGTTTAAGTTCAGAATATCATTTGATTTCACCAAAGTGTCCATGAGAGATCTATAGTTCTCAGAGCAGCTGCAAAATATGGCTGTGAGGAAGTACTAAGCAATAGAAATAGCTGAGAAGGTTTCAACCTTCTTAGAAGGCTTTAAAGAAGAGGGTTCAGAATGGGTTTCATCATCTGCTGGGAGCAGACCCCTTTGCAGGTTGTTCCCAAGCTGTTCATCAAAAGGTTATTTGCCCAATATAAACTTTAGTTGTCTGGCTAATACTATAGTATTGCAATGCAATAGTAATAATGACACTGTAATAATAATAGTGACAAGTGAGCAAGCAACTCTGTTTTCCTCTGGCAGGTAACAACTACTAAAGGACCAGCTCTAAAATTTCACTTTTCACTTACAATTACCACCTTGACTTGGCTTTTTTTTTTATGAGCCCAGCACAGTGATCGAATCACGCAGCTCTGCTGTCTAAACCTGAGTGTTTTAGCTGTTTTAACACAATCTCTTTTTCTTTTGAATTTGAAAAATCAAAAGGGAAGGTTTGAAACGTTTTTGCCTTGCTCTAAAAGAGCAGTTCCAGGGGAAATTTTATTCTGGCTAACGTACAGAACAAATGCTTTGGAAGCGTAGTCTTGTTCTTTCACCATATACTCAGACAAGCAAAACAAATGGTTGCTTTAACAGTATTGAGTAATTCTAAGCACAAGGTGATTATTTCTGCAGTTTTCGTTGTTTTGCCACCCGGATGTTAAGGGTTAACATTTCCTCAGCATATAACTGACAGTGGTAATATTCTCTTTAGTCCAAAGCGGAAGAAGAGGGGAGTTGCTTGTTGTTATAAAAGCAGGGAATTTCTGGATCTTAGTAAAATAAACCAGGACTTTGTTTCTTGAAGTAATTATTCTCTGGAGAGAGAATAGGAAAGATGGAGGCAATTAGGACTGACCTTGCATCACTGAATTGTTGAGAACTTCTGGATCAGTGGCTGATATTTTCATAACTCCATTTAAGCAAAGCTTTTTTAGGCTGGTCTTGCCACTGCTAGAGAAAACGGAGCACTTAGCTGCTGGTTCAAAGCCCCCCCGACATCAAGGGTCTCACTACATTTTTGTGCTTGGATGGGGGAATGTTGGGAGCAGGGAGGAGCCCAAAGAGGTCAGGATTAGCCCAGGAACAGCTCCCAGGGCAGAAGCACATAGCTGCCCCATGGGGATGGGGACACAGGGCTCCTGCATGGTCCTAACCTGCATGAGACGTCCTTTTGGGTGCTTACCGCACCCCAGGATCTGCTAAGGCAAAGACATGAAGGTAATTACATCCCTGGGGTGGCTGGGGTCACCACATTTATTGGAACAGCAAGGAGAAGCAAACCTGGGAACACTTTTCAGTAACCTCCACCTAACCCCTTTTAAGTAGAGATTTGCCTTCTGGTATTTTTTTTCTTCTGAAAACTGTCTTTTGAGTGTTATCATCTAAAAAGCGTGTTTAACTTTTATGTGTGAAGTTGGCAATGAATTACTATAAAGCAAATAAAACTGTCCTAGCAGCCTGAAAGTGGTGATATAGCAGATAGCATTCACACCCTCATCTTTGTATTCCTTTCCTTCAAGGATATCAGTAGGCAAACAAGGCTGAGTCTCTAATATGTTTAATAAAGGAGCAATTTCTTAAGTTTCCTGACCCAGCTGTGGGAAAGGTAACACTGCTCCAGACTGATTGTGTTCCCTTGGCACGGTGGGATGCAACCACTGTCAGCTTGAGGTCCCTGGAAGACAGGTTTTGGCTCAGATCTTCTCCCTGAACCACTAATTTGTGAGCTCTTTCCTTTCTCTTGGGACTGATAAATAAAAAGTCTCCAAAAAAAATAAGCAAGCTGTAGCCCAGTAGTATGAGCAGCCTCAGCAGTGCAGATGTACTTTTCTCTAACGTGTTTCTCAACTACTGTCACTTTTGTAATCTGATATTATCAGAGCCTAACAGAGTCACATGAAAACTGTTTGTCTGGGTGGCAGATGCGTGTAAGGACCTATCTCCATGCCACATACCACTGTAGAGGAGGGTACTGGGGGAAAAAAAGGCATGCAAATAACTTTCATAGCTTTCGTGTTGCTTGTTTGTTTGATGTTCTTCTAGTTCTGGCAGATTGCAGAAAAATATTTTCTGTCATAGAGGCCATCACCTTCTGAATGATATGAAAGAGTTGCTCTATTCTTCTGAGTTGTTTTCCTGCTGTATATTTACTTAACAACTTCATTTTCTGAGTAGTTGTTGAAAGAACGGGAGTTTGTAAATTATACAACACTAAGCAGTGGATACTGTCCATGGCTTTAAGCCCAGACACTGTCAAATGTTTCTCCAGATTCTGGCTGGTTGGAGAAAATCATTGCAAGTTACAGAAGTATCAACACATTTCTCTTTTTTTTTCAATTTAAATATTTTATTTCTTTGTATTTACTTGGGATATTCTTACTCGCCTTTGTAGCTGGCAACCAGTGTTCAGAAGGGGTTGGAACCGGGTTGTTGCACATATGGAACTGAACATCTGTGGTCTCAATCATTGAAAAATTATAGAAAGTTCAAAAATACAAATAAAAATGAATGTTAGATCTTTGAACCTCACTCCCTTGCTGTTTGTTTTCTTTGTGCATTAGAAGGAAAGATGCCTTCTGTCGTAATAATAATAATTCCCCGCACTATTATCCCGGGATCTCGAGTTACTGGGTACACATTAAAGTGTTATGTTTTCTAACATGCTCATGAAATTAAGTCTTATCCCCCCCCTTCCCATTTTCCAGATGGGAAAACTACAGAAATGAATGTACTTAATGCCATACAGACACTTTCAGAGAAACTGGAAAGCAAACTACCGCCCTCCACTCCTCCCAGTTAACCGCAGGACATGTTGTTTTCTCTCTCAGTCCCTCATGTGAGCAGAATTACACATTTGGGAGCAGGGCTGTGGTGTCCTCAGGAGAGCTGGGTCACGGATGTGTGGCTCCAACGTGGAGCTGGGGGACAGGATTTGGCCCCGCCGTGGGGTGAGCTGGCACAGGGATGTGTCTGGGGTCGCGTGTGTCATGTTTCCCTCCTGCGGTTCTCCCTGCTTGGACAGCCTCGCGGCCTCAGCCCCAGTCTGTGCCATCTGAAGCATCTTCTAAAATCACTTTGGACATCTTGTTATGAATCATACCTATATCCTATTACTGTGAAAGGAAATCACAAACATGGAAATTAGTCTGTGTTTTAGTTATTATAGCTGGGCTGAGGGAGAACGGGAGGCAGCCCAAGCTGCTTGCTTGGGGCTGCGTGAGCCGCGTCTAAGGTGCAGGGGCTGTGCAAGCACGTGCTTTTGGCCTCATCCAACCTGGACTATCAGTCTGTGCATCTTTTCATTGTCATTTATGAGAATTAATGGTGTTTCTTTCTGTTTAGATAAACAGTTTATCCATTTAAGACGGAAGGTTTCTCAGCTTTCCATTTGGTTTATATATGTATAACTTTAAAGTTCCATTATTGAACTTGTTGCTGCAGACTCTTTTGAACTGAAGCCATTGTATACATATCCTGAGCTCTTCTTTCATTGTATAATGTTATAAGCATCCATCATTTCCCTGACAAAGACTTTTTTCTTACTTTCCTGGGGCAAAGCTGGGAAATTTTCTTGCAGTAACTGATATAACTGAACGTAATGTCCCTCTGCCCAAGTTTGCTGATGCACTGAGTGTGCATCTCTGTCTATAGCCTTTTGATTAAATCATCATCCTTTCCATCAAACCACTCCAAATGACGAGCAGTAGTAACACTTACAGCTGTGGCAATGACAGTTGTCATTGACAAAGAGTTTTGGGTTTTGTGGGTTTTTTTTGTTGTAGAATAAATTATTTGTTTGTTATTGTTACTTTGATAGAACATCAATTGGTTCACATGTTGGCAGAAAAACAATCCTTATCAGTCAGATACTTATAAATATGCTTCACTCAGACAAGGTACTTGTCACAGGCACAATTTCTCTCAAGGAAAAGAAATATTAGTAAAATCCCTTCCTTTAGAACTATGCTGAGTGCTGAGCTAGCCTGGTGGTGCCAGCTCTGGGGCAGTGCCTGTGAGTCACCTGTAAGCTGAGGACACCAGTCTCATGTCCTTCCTCCATAGCAGTGCTGCCCATTTGCCTGCAAACTGTCATCCATGGAAAAAACCTGCATTTTCCCCTTGGAAACTGTCCACCAATAGACATGGATCCACTTGATGTGAGACAGGGACTTGGTCCCAGTTAATATTTCTTGGCGTGACAACAAGGAGGAGCCCCTGGTCTCAGGGCTGGGGAGAAAAAGGGGCAAGTGCAGAGCTCTGATTAACAGCTGGGGGTGGGACTCAATCTGTCCCTGATTAAGGACATCCTATGTGTGCTTGAGTCACGCAGCTCCACCATGCCTCCACTCCTCTCTTGTGGAACTGAGGATAAACACCTGCACCATCGAGCAACTCTGTCAAGGCCTGGAGAAACAGCTTGGAGATCCTCAGGAGGAAGTAATCTCACAGGTGTGAAGAGTCTTTACTGGTAACAATAAAACTGTTTTATCATTTCCTCGTGCTGGGCTTGAAATAGGCAGAGCACAAAGTCACATTGGTGTTTATCTAATGACTGCATGGTTCAATTTATAATAACCTCATAAATACGTTCTTCCTCCTCCACATTCAAGTATTTTGCAGAGTAACCACGACAATACTTGCAACTGATCCCACTTGATAGCAGACTTCAGTCTCACTTTCACTGTTTGAATGTGACCACAGGTAGCAACCCAGATGTTAAGCTTAGGATTCAACACATTTCCCAGCTCATGCCCAAAACTCTGCTGGTCTAATACTCTCTTTACTTCAGATAAAACATCCTTGGTACTGTATTTGGGGTGCAGTCAGAAGATGGTATAATTTGGTTTCCATCATATTTGGGAGTTTTGTTTAGTTATTCAAACGTCTCTCAAATGTCTGCAGACCAGTGTGCCAAGGGGATTGCTTTTGTACCTGCTGTTGTGAAAGTCAGCAGAAAAATATTGTTCTTGGCTACTGTCCTGATTAACCCAGACAGTTTAATGTGTGTTATGATAGGTCATTTGATGGATAGTCACCTGCACCCCGTGATCAACTCTGACTTGGCCACTGAGGCTGAACTTCAGCAGCTAGGTGTCATAATTTCCCATCATTTGCTTGATTAATGTTTCCTTTTGTGATCTAAAGGGAAAGTGTCTGGAGAGATCCTTCTCCATATACTAGCCAGCCTGAATTAGTGAGAAGGGACTGTAGGGGCATAACAATGAAGAAATCCTGTGAAAAATACAATGTGGACTTTCTCTGTGTTGGTATCTTCCCGCTGGTTTGCAGCAAGCCTCGTGTAGCTCACGTGCTCGGAATAGCTCTAGCGTGTACCTTGGCTTTCTGTGTACAGCCAGATAAAAGTCTCTGTGATTTAAATACCACGTGGTGATTCCATGACACTGCAGGTTCTGAAAGGGGCTTTGATTTGGACCAATATGATATCTACATGAGAGTTTAAAAATCATGGAAAGGATACTTGGTACCTTTTCTATTCCTACGTATTATTTTCTGTCGTTCTAGGGGTCCCAAACATTTTTCCTGGGCCTCTGCTATGTAACACCTTCCTGATTTCATTGTTATTCACTTGTAGAGAACTTTTCCATTCTTTTATCTCAGCTCCTGGAGAAGCAATAAAATATTCTCAGGGCACTTTGACTTAGACCAGTGCAGATTGATGCCATCACTTTCAGCAGTGCATTCAGGCTGCTACCTGTTCCTCAATTGTATCTTACCTTTGCTCGTTTCTTAATTTGCATCTTAAAACTTTTTATAGTTACAAACTCTCACTGATCACCACTTACTAGCATAATACTGAGCATCTCTACAAATGAAGTTATTCTTTAATTCCAGCAAGAGGTCAGAGCCTTTTGGAATTGTTCCTGCTGATAACAGCAGTTGTTTGGGCATCCATATAAAAGCCAAACACTCAGACCTTTGCAGTTCTCAGGTTAGTGGTTGAATATTTCATCTGCATTCACCAGTGATGAAACATAGTGGGATAACATGGACAATGAACATCAGAAGTATAAAGAAATGCTAACTCTGTCTTAAAATGTGTATGCAAGCCCATGTGGTTTTAAACAGTTTGGCTGAAGACTTTGAATTCAGACTTCTGAGATTTAAAGTCTGTGTCTAAAGGGTTTTGTCATTAAAATGGAGGTTAAAAAAAAAAGCCCTCTTGTAACAGGTGAGGTGAAACAAGAACAAAAGGTCTATAAAAAGAGTCAGGTGAAGCAATGAAGAGATAAGGAATGATCTTCCTGTGCTCTTACTCCCATAACTTATAGGATAACCTGCTTGGTTTTTTTTTCAATAGGTAGGGCAAGAATGATACTAAAGTCTCTTCCACAAGTACAGTGAGGGCTAATTATTTCTTCCTGACCCTGGGAGAATCATCTCCTGCCGTTCAGTAGATTTGGCTTGAGACTGAATTACTCTTGTAAATCCTTTTAATTTGTTCATGAGTTTATAGCTCTGCCATAAACATTGCTCTCAAGCTGCTGTTCACCCAGCAAGGTCCTTTACGATATTCCTTAGGAAAGCTCCTGGCAATTTCTTCCTTTGTAAGGAAGAAAACCCACCTGTTTGCATGGTGGATCCAATGCACAGAACTGGAGTCTGTCCTGCTCTCTACACCTGGATGCCATGGCTTAAGCTCTGACTGCACAATGACAGGTTGGGCTTCCAGATCCAATGTGTTCAGCGCAGCAATTACGAAAACCACAGATTCATATAATGTTACGAGTTAGAAGGGACCTTGAGAAATCATCTAGTCCAACCCTCTGCTAAAGCAGGACCATTTGGGTCAGGTCATACAGGAATACATGCAGAAAGGTTTTGAAAGCCTCCAAAGAAGATTCCACAATCCCCCTGGGCAGCCTGGACCAGAGCTCCCTCACCCTTACAGTAAAAAACATTTTCTGTATGTTTTAGAGAAACTTTCCATGTTCTGGCCCATGCCCATTATCTGTAGTTAAATATCTGGTTTTTAATTAAAAACAATACACCCAAATACATTAAAGAGTGTGGGAAAAAAAATTGCCTTTCCAAAGACCATGTTCACAGATTGCATAAAAACTGCCCTTTAGTGGTCTGATCTCTAGGAGAGCTTTTGTCTCACATTAGTTCCCTCCTTGGAGAATCAGGTCTCATCAACAGCACGTGCTGATGGTGAAGGCCTTGTAGGCACATTGCAGCACTGGCTCTCACTGCAGCAGCCAGGAGGAAGCAGGGGAGAAATTCAGGGAGAGGCAGGTGTTGGAAGGGGAGGCAGTACCAAAAAACAGTTAAAACTTTATTGATAGTGAAGCAGGGCTGTTTAGGAAGGAGGATGAAAGGCTTCATATGATTCATCGGACTTCAATGCATTTGTCTATTCATCTGATCGTATTATCTGTGCCTTCATCTGGCTGTGGGAAGGGGTGTGCTGCAGAGCTCAGGGGCAGACTGTGTGCCACTGTCCTTGAGCTATGTCATATCCTTTTCTGTGGGATCTTTTTGACAATTCATAGTTCGGTGAGTCATTGTTTCTTTAAAGCTCATTACGAGCAAGGGCTCGTAGTGAGACACCCAAGTGCAGTTGGGTTATCTGTGCTTAACAGGTCTATTAATGTGTGTCACCACTGAAGTGTCATCCAGCAGAAATGTGATTCTGAATTTGGGGTGCTGAGTTGCTGAGGTATATTCGTCTTTTGTGTCCAGCCAGGCTGAAACTCAGCACTGTCAAGTGGTGTCTCAGCTTACCGTGTCGGTATTAAAAGGTTTTGGTTTCATTCCAGTTTATAATTGTGTCATAGGGGAGGGCCAGGAAGGGGCAGGGAAGGAAGGATGGAGGAATGTTCCTCAGAAATTAACTCTCAGGTCATATGAGCACCAAATATTTTCTTACCTAAATCCACCACGGTCGTCTGTGTTTGCTGATTCTTTACTGCATAGTTCTGGATTACTGGGACAAAAAAAAGTGAACGTCATAAGGCTTGGAGTTTCATAGTTTCACAGATCTCTCTTCCTTCGGAGAGAGAGACGTCTGTCAGTGAGATATTGTCAAATGGATACAGTCAAAACCTCTCCTTCGTGCTTGCAGGAGCAGGGCCTGTCTTTAACATGTTGCTAGCTTTTTGCTTCCTTCCCTCCTTGCAGCACCTCCTGGCACCCAGTCACTATATAACAAATTACTTATTATGTTACAATTATCCACCTGAATTAGGAATTTCTTAGGCTTCATCCATCAAGCATTAGATTTCTCTAGAGTATATGGAGAATAAAATTAGTCTGTCACTGCAGAGGAGAGAGTGACTTGCACATTTCTCCTCCAAACATGGTAGTTTTAATAGATCCACACATCTCCATCCCTCCTGCCTGAGAGTCCTGTGGAGACGAACACTTGAGGTGCATTAACTTCCCAGAAAGACCTCAGCAGAAGATCTTGCTCAATGCAAGTGCTGAGTTGGGCAGCTGCACCTTGGGAAAGTTTCTTTGGTCTTGCCTCTTCGTAATGAACTATAAAGTATTTTCACACCTCTGCCTAGACTTACTTAACACTTCTGCCTCTATGTTTCCCTGCATTTCACCATTGTCTCTGACACATACCTCTGAAAAAATCTTGGACTTGTAATTCTAGAACACTGATACTTATCAATATAGGGTATTTTTGGTTTTGAAATCTTTTTTGAATCCAGAGCCAATTTTCTCTTCTCTCTCTCTCTTTTTTTTCCTTTTTCATAAAATATCTGGTATGTGGCTAAAAATGACAAACTTACATAAATATTTCCTGTCAGAAAAGATACTTCTGGCATTGGCTGCTTTTTTTTATGTTCACAAAACAGTGTTAAAAAATCTAGAGTGCAGATAACACACATTAATTCAGCAACAACCTTTGCATTTACCCTTAACTTTTATACTTCTTTTTTTTCTGCATGCATAGGTATTTGGCCTTCTAAAGTAATTAAAGGCAGGAAAACATGCTGAAGTGCTTTTTTTTTTTTGTCACCAGTAATGTGATATTTATCTAGCAGAAAGTTGGGGCTTTTTGTTAAGCTTTTTAGATGATTGAATCAGTGGATTTAGAGGTCTACTAGGTTTCGTGTATGGTGAGGATATGGAAGAGCTGTCTACAATAACTTCCTTGTTGTTCTGTAATTTTCCTTTTGCGTGTGTTTGATACCAGCAGGCTTGTCCATTCCCATCTGCTCTGCACTGGGTTTATGCAAATTCTCTCTCATCCCTCTACAAGTCCTTTCAAGTTAAAATATTGCTTCCTCATGCCCGCTTCTATTACTTGTAATTCCTGCACAGTGACCTGCTAGCCACCCATATATTGGGCACAAAAGACATAATCTTTGTGAATCAGATATCTCTTATCTCATCCCTGTTTGCATTATACATTCCCCTCACAATACTCTTTTCCACAATGCTCATCCATTTCGTGCCCAAATACCTGAGGTCTCTTATTTCTGTCCAACATGCTCGTTGCATTACTCACAGCAAACTGATGAGCAGGGAGATAAAAAGTCTAGCTCTAGGTGGTGCATGGTTCTACAGCATAGCCACAGGAGAAAATAAGTTGTTTGAACTTCATCTCTGTGGTTTAACTGGGGTTTAACAGGAAAGCTCTCAATGAGTTTGACAAAGGCAATGGTTTGTTTTGTGGTGTGAATTTACCAAGCCCATAAATTTGCCATGATTGAAGAGAAAACAACTTTTACCATGTGTGAAACTGTCCCACTAGCCCTTGCAGGGTGGTTTCAAACCGATGCTACAGTTGTACACAGCTACAAAGCCAAGATCAAGTAAGCTGTACATGACTAGTATAGGTCTCTGTGAACTCTAGGGAGTGGCTGTCACTGAGCAGAAGGAGGGCAGATCTGTGCTATTAAAGGCATCTGCCTTTTAAGAAGCTGATTTATCTTGGACTGGTGAGTTGTCTCACTCCTCAGAAGATGCATGGGAGTCTCCCTGCAGAAGCTATGTTTTGAATATAAATCTTAATCCCTCACTGGTAGTGGGAGCAGGTGAACATTTTTCTAGATGAAATTCAACATTTTCTCTCATATAGGATTCCTAAAGTAGGTTTTGGGGTTTTTTGGGGTTGTTTTTTTGTGGGTTTTATCTCCATGGTAAGAATATCTCCTGATACTTGTTTCAGATTTCAATAGTATAATGTTGTTTTGCCTTGGAAAAAATTGAGATGGCCTTGAAAGACTGTGTTAAAAATTGTGGTACTCTGCCCTGCACAGTTGTCTGGTGAACTGTGGAGGTGGAGGCACAGAGAGGAACAGGGGTTGCTGTTGGGTAAATTTACTGCATGTTGGTAATCTGCAAAATCTGTTATTGTATTAAGCTCAATAAACAGGGTAAATACCAAAGGTAGAAATAGCTTATTTTTAATGTAAAAATGTTGTTAATTTTATCACTTGGTTGTATTTGTTACAGGGTATGAGAATTTAATCAGTGACATAAAATATGAACAACATAAATACCTGTAACATATAAAATCAATATTTATTTCTACTTACATGTCAGAGAAATACACTTGTCATGTTTTGTTACATCCTTTTTTTGTTGGATTGTTTTATAAATGTGATTCCTTCTAAGATCATTACTGCTGATGTCAAAAGAAAAGCCATAGACAATTCAGTTTGGGTTGCAACACTACTAATGCTTAAATTGCCAGAAAAAGGAAAAGATAGGAATTTATTTAACTACTGTGGTGCACAACAAAAGGTAGTCTGCTACTCTGTCAAATACTATGTGTACTCTTCAGTGCTCTGTCTGATCATAAATGCCATTTGTGCTTAAAAGAGAGACTACCATACATGAGAACTGAAAAGATACAATTTACCATAGGACCATTCTCAGAGTTCCCCTTCCTCTTTTGTGAATTATCAAGAAATAGAGATGTACACAGGAGCTTGTTCCAAATGTTCTTTGTGCTTCTGAAGTGAATGGCTCTGATTCTTTCTCTTATGGTAGTGTGCAGCATGGTCACTGAGTAAAAATGCAAATATTGTATGATATTAAGAAGTACATCAGCTGAAATTATTATAATAGTTCTGGCCTTAACATCACTGCATTTAAAAGTTCCAGCACTGTAATATAAAAGTAAGTAAGGCAAGGATGAGTCTGATTTACTTTCCTCTTCTGCCTCAATTCTGTCAGAAGCTTGTAGAGTTGCTCTCACTTCTCAGTTACCTCTGTGAGCATGGAGCTCTCGGTAAATATGCTCAAGATATACGGGCTGCAATTAAAACAGCTTGTAAGAATGTAAGAGCCTAATGGGCTAATTTTTCAACTGTGTCAGTGTCTGTGGGAATGGAGGTTGTGCTTATTATCTACCAGAAGGCACCTTTCAGACATCGTGGCCCTAGTCAGACAGGAGACAGTTTGCAAGAAGCAGAGACTCAATTCCAGAGTCACAGTCAGAGATCAGCACTTTAATGGGAGAGCTGTAATGTGCTGTGTCCCAGAGTAGATGAGTGATACAGGTAATGCTCACAGCACATGAGAAATCCAGCCCCTTCTACAAGAAGGAAGAATGTACTAATTCATCACAGTGGTCAACTGTAAGGTTAGAAGCTTTTGTTCCTTTGTCCCAACAGAAGGTAGTATTGCTGTTAACCAGCCTTAAATTTATGAAACTCCATGTAACTATGAAACAAGAAAGTATGATTTGGGTAAAATGGACATAAGCCACGTTCAAGAGGTTCCCCATTGCTTTGCTTCCCACTGGACACGAGCTGCTGGTCAGCCAGGGATCTGCTACCTTCAGGGTTACCCTCCATCCCAGCTCTGTGTTCTCCTCTCAAGGCTTCGACTTCCCTGCAAACCTCCCTCTGCCTCCTGGAGGGTGTTAGCCCCAGGGCACCAACAGAATGGAAACCAGTCCAACATGTTTTGGACAGCGGGCAAAGCACAGTGTTCCTGTGTCACTGGTTTGCACACATGGCCCTTACACATCTCTGAGGGACAGAATAGCACAGAGAGAGAAACATTTGTCTTGTCCTCATATAGCCTTACTTTTCCAAGACTGAGTGTTTCCACTAAGGCTAGTCATACAGGATTAATGTCAAAGGGGTGTTCAGATGTTCAGGGCTGATAAAAAGTGGTTTGCCAGCATTCAGAGCCCTTAAGTCCATGTTCATATTTCTAAAAAACAGAGACTAGCAACATTGAAATAGTTGAGGTACAACAAGAAAAAGGAAAAACTTCCTCAGTTATCTATGATAACACTATTGTTTTCATTTTTTATTATCTTGCTTGTTACACACCAATGAGAAACAACCACAGATCGTCAATAAGCTTTTTAATTGCAAAGATTTCCTGTGACGTGAGTGTTAATGAATGTCAAGGCAATAACACAAAAGACATTACTTGTTTAATGATTGATAGAACAAGAAAAGCATGAGGTCTTTTGCAGGATAAATGACTACTGTTCTGTGTTCCTTTACATTAGCAGTATCAACACTTAGATCACATGGCAGGAGATAATGGTCCAGGAGATAAAGTACAGAATCAGTCTGTTATACAATAACAGACATAGTAATGATAATTAATGTGCATTTCTTTGGCAATTCTCATACTTGTCAGCACTGAGCCATTGGGACCAGTGCTTTACTGTTGTCTTAAATGAAGGCAGAACGGGGCACTTGGTTGTTCCAAGAGTTTTTGACTTTGCTGCAAAATGTTGGACCTTAAAAGCTTTTCTTGTCGGGTCATTTAAGTGGACATTCATATATGTAAATTTGATGGGTTGTAATAGTAATAAACCTCAATTGCTCAGAGTCATGTTACCGGAAGAAAAAGACGTTCAAACACGAAGTGTGACGGCACCCATCAGAACATATCGCTGGGCTTTGGCCAGGAAAGATCAAGATCATGACACCTACTAAAGGCTCATTGTCCTTCTCTTCACTAATAACCACACAGTAGTTGGTGGCTTTGTCCAAAAAAGAGAAACATCCTAGCTAAGAACCCTCTTCACACAAAAGAAATAAGGCAGAAGTCTGGCCAAAAATCTGGTCTTTAAGGACCCACTGTGGCTTCAAACTGTCTGAGGAATGCTTCACAGTGTGGGCAACTGGCCCTAACCACACCCTTGCATGGTTTTGGGTATGAAGTCCATGGAAAAGTTGTGCAGCTTTGGTTTGGTTTATATGGTTTCTGACACACCAGCTTTCATTGGACAACATGCACTTGGCAAGTTTTGACCAATTTGCACCGTGAGGTTTCAAGTGCCCCTGGAGCTCTGCCAAGTGAGCAACTGTCTCCAAAAATGTGCTAAATACGAGAAAGCCTTCGTGGTGAAAATTAGTTCATGGTTTGGCAAAATGTTTGGGGAGTCAGAGAAATATTTGAATGGAACCTGGATGGTTTAATTATTGACCTTGCACCACAAATTAATGGAGCTACAACAAGGCCTTTGGTTTCAAAATGTAACGCTGGATAACATTTCCTCCTTTTTGAAAGCCACACGGGTTACAGATATCTGCATTGGCATGGGAGTTGCTGTCTGAAAGCTGTACTGGTGAAATTGTGCATATTTCATCTAAAACAAGACTCTTCGAATTAATCACATAGTTTAAAGGATTTCAAAGTGTTTTCTTGAACTAGAGCATCTTGGCTTACTCGAGGTTAAAAAATTCCTGAAGTTCCAAAAATCCCTTTGTAGCTATTGCAAGTTGCCTGATAGGATCATGTTTGTCAGCTTTGAATTAAAATGTGCAACTGGTTTTTGTCCTTGAAAGATCACCAAAACTGTGTTTGAACTTTGCTCAAGTGAAGTATGCAGACTCCTGTGCCATTTGTCTTGTTTTAGAGAAAGTGTCTTCCAAAAACTCTCTCAATAATCAGTCTGACCTATGAAAGTGTGTTTCCAGGTGGAGGTGCCCTGGGCAGGGTGGCATGGACATAGAGAGGTGTCAGAGGCCCTTGGACAAGCTGAGGTGGACATAGGGAGCCCTGAAGGAGCTGGTTTCAGATTTTGGAAGTACAAGATTTTGGGGTACAAGACCAACTGTGTGGGGTGTTTATTTAGCATTAAACTTCTTTAACTGTGATGCCAGGGAGGGCAGGACGGCATGGAAAGTGTGAGTGGGTGTCTCTCAGGGCTGGGGCTGGATTCTGCTCTGCCCTGCTGCTGTTGTGCTCAGCCAGGCATCTCCATCCCTATGCTGACCCTCCAAGAGAATTGCAGACAGACTTCTTGCATGAAATGACTTGTTAATGTGAACCCATATGTGCACTTTGTTTAAACATGGTAGTAGTCACTTAAAAAATTCCACTAGCCTCTTCAGGCTGCTCTGCGGAGTCTTGTGGGCAACAGCAAGTGCTTACCTGGGATGTGTGTCTTCAGCCAAAAGCAAATGGAAAAAGGGCAACGTAAAAGAAAAGACCAGGGGAAAAAAAAAAAAGTAGGCTTTAAAATATTTTATCAAAAAGATTTTGATTTAGACTTAGATTTGCCTGTTCTGTTACGAAATACCGCAGAGGTAACCCCTTCAAAACATGAGGGTAAGTGAAAATACTTCAGCTGAAATAGAAGAGGTTGTATACCCCTACATAAAGCCCTGTATGACAGATTCTGAATTTCAGTTTCCCAAATTGCCTTGTATTCAATTTAAACCCACCGTACTTTGATCTTCATTCTACAGACCAAGTAGTTTTAAGTCTCTGTTTCACTCACAGCCTCAGGATGGGTGATTGGAGGCGTACAGGAACTTCTACCTGTCGCTTCCAATCTTAGATTCTCAGATTCAGGAAATCACTTAAGTATGTGCCTGACTTGAAGCAAAAGTTTCCGTGTATTGTCCTGCCCTCCCAAAAAGAGATGTCTTCTTTAGTCTCCTCAAGTACTTGGATTGACCCAGAGAAGTCAATTCTTCCACAGCACTGCAGAGGACCCCTGAGAGCCCAAAGATTCGGTCCCCTTGATCTCCTCACTGCCCTTCTGAAGGTAAAAAGGCTGGGAGAACAGGAGCAGCCTCCTGGTATTTCTGTTCCCCACCTCGCCGGAACAGCACTCAGCGCTCTCCTTGTGGGAGCATGTTAGAGCATTAATGAAATGCACAAAGCACAGAGGCTCATCCATATAAATGGGTGATTTAAATAATGAGGAAGGAGGAAGGATGTGGTTCAGTGTCAGTACTGATTAATTAGGGCATAAAATAAATAACCCTCCTAACAACATTGGCTGCTTCCACTATAACTAACTCTATTAGTGGTGATGGAGTTAATACGAGTGACAGTGTAATTACAGGTTAGTTAACTGGTCGGTTATGATGTCTGCCTAATTTTGGGGGGATTGGCCTATTTACACACAGGCATTTTCCTATGGCAAAGAAACCAACAGCAACAGACTGATAACAGTTGTTAATCCTGCATTTTCACTACTCGTCAGGCAGAGTGTTTCTGTTCTCTTCGTTGTGAAAGTCAACCACACCGATGGCAAAAGGATGGAATAATTCCCCCTTGTGCTCATTTGATGTCAGAGCTGAGGTCACGGTTAGGTATTGTGCTCTTATGAGTAAGCACGTTTATCTAATGTGTGGCCACACAATGAAACGATGAACAGATGTTAACAGGGAGTTTTTAACATCTTAGCTCTTTTGTGAGGAAGTTTTATTGAAACATTTTGCCTGTTAACTCTATGAGTGTCAGGCAAAAGCAAGAAAGCATACACCAGGATTTATAGGGCTTTGGAGTGGATTTTTTAAGCCAGCATTGCTGCACAGCAAATAACTGCCGATGTAACAAGCCATTTACATTGAATACTTTTATGACTGCTGGCCAGTAGCTTCCACAGCTTGCGGTATGGATCACAGATTTCTCATGGAAGGAAAAAAAGTGCTAAGTCAAATCTCCTGAATTATAATGCATTATAACTCAAACTTCACATCAACATAGGCCTTCCAACGTGACATCAAATCCTTTGTTTAATCCATGGACATCCTGAAGGTACCCTGAAATATTTTTAGCTGTTGGTCAGTGCTTCTTATTTATATTCATGTAGGATGGGAGGAAGGGGGAGAGAAGAAATCAGACAATTTTCCTATATTGTGATTATGTGGTAGTGGTATTGATATGATATTCTTAAAGTCTTTTTAGGCTGACACTTGTGAAAAGCAGAATCTGTAAATGGGAGTTTCTACAACCTTGAGTACAGGTGATGATGCCAATGCCATATCCACTATCTTATCGTACAGGACTTGTCTATGGTCTAGTACTTAACTAGTCTCCTTTCCCAGAGTTATTATGATTTTATTGTCAGTCATTTTAAATACAATGCAACCTCCCAGTGCCTCAGTTTCTCTGCTTACATAAGTGAGATAAATTTGAGTTTGAATTACCTAACACCTTCAAAATATTTTAGGATTTGGGGTAAAACACCCAAATACTATCTGGCATCATTGAGAGAGCAACAAAGCTTGATTCTCCAGAATTCAAGGCAAATATCCATATTTCTATTTCAGTGCAAGTCTTGGCATTATCGTATTTTTTTTTTTTTGCAGCAAGTTACTTTTTTTATATGCTATAGAAAGTCACTTTGAATTCAAATATAAAATGAGACCATCCATCATGTTAGCAATTTAATCACCTCGGTATATATTTTTTCAGCAACAAAAAATCCGAACCAAACACAACAAACCACCTCTATTATTTGTTGGGTGTATGTATCTTATTACAGATTCATTGCCTGAGGATAGGCAGGGCTGTCAGTGGGGGCAGTCTTTGTGGTTAGAAATGCCGAGATGGGGAGCAGATAAGACATGAAGCCCTTGTGCCTCCTGTTCCGGTCCGCTCTGCTCCGTGTTTGCTTGGGGCCTTACCTGTTAGATTCCCTGTAATCTTTGTTGCAACAATGAAATGGTGCCTTGTAAAGCAATGAAGCGTGACAGGGATATTGAAAGGGTCGAATGAGGTAGAAATGTGATATTTTCCTATCTTCTGTGGGCCCAGGAAATAAAGAGTCCAGCTGCTGAACTGGGATTTGGCATTCAGCATTGCATTCGCTGCAAGGAAGTTGTGAGATTTATTGTTTAGTGCTTACAGAAGAGACAAAGTAAGCAATGCCCACGATTTATCTAATTGTTTAACCATCTGGTTTCACAGTGACTGAAGATTAAGTGTTGAGGAAACCGGGAAACTACAAATAGCGAGGCAGGGCAGGGAGAAGGGCCTCTTGAAATTTTGCTGGTAAAATCCACAAAATACTTAGATGTCCTTCAGAGATGGAGAGAAATTGCATGGTTTGTACTTTTTTTCTTTTAAAGGAGTGAGATAATTTCATGGCCAATAAAACCTGTAGCAATAAAAGCTGAGATAATGAGAAGTGTAATGAAATGACACGTTTCAGGGCACGAGTAGATTCAAGAGTTGGGTTGGAAATGGAGATTCCCCCTACCATGCCCACATCTTATGGCATAGAAACACTTTCTAAATCATTAGCTATTAGCTGGGCCAGGAATGGGATATTCATAAGGACTCTGGTACCACTTAGCCCTGTGATGTGCAGTTGTCAGCACTCAGCTGGCTTTCTGCTTTTAACACAATCCTCACAACAAAAGCTGACGGGTACTTGTCACTGCAGAGAAATGATGCTTTTCCTTCAGGTGCTTGAGCAGGAGCTGAGTTTGTCTGTGCAGGCATGCAGATAGATGCATAGGTGCGACTTGGCTGAGTTAGCCAAGTTGTTAAGTCTTTAAAGCTGGCTAATGATAAGTAACAGTTTTAAGGCAAGAAGAGAGACTAATTCACTGATTTTCCAGTTATAGTTCTTGAAGCAAACAAGCAAAAACACTTTTTGGTGGGCTTGAAAGAAGCAGGAGAGAGCATATGGGTGCAATGACTTAAGTGAAAGAGATAGAAGGATAATATTTAAAAAGGACACAGCTCAGTCATTTATATTCTCTTGGGTAGAAATCGACCCTGTAGAGTAGATGAGACCAGATACCCTTTCATTCCCTCTGCTGTCCTACATCCGTCTTCATTAGTAGTTTTGCCCTACCAGGATCCTAAGATCTCAGACTTTTGATTAGTTCCAGCTGGACTTCAGTATCAAACCTGAAAAAGTTATTTTGTCTGCACGTGTTACTTTTCTATAAGCAAAGGCACATCCTACAAATAAAGTCTTCAGGGAGGTTTTAAATTGGCCTGCAACAGCAAGAAGAGAGAAACAAGCTGCCTTGGTTTATGTAAAAAACTATGCAGGTATCGACCCCAGAAAATTTGTCAAGTCAACACCTAATGATGGCTTAGCTGCCGGGCTTGGCCATGCAATATTTAAATCAGACTCTGCTTTCTTACGCCTTGTTTTTTAACATATGGGGCCCGAATGAGTGAGGAGAAACAGAAGCGCCGTGTGAGCACTTCTCCCCTAGAACCAGAGCAGCTCTGCTGAAGTTTGGCCATAAACTCTTCAAACTACCACATCTCTGGGGAAGGCTCAGGTGAGCGTCTCCACATCTGCCATCGACTGTGTTTAAAACCAGTCCTCCAGGAGCTTGTAAAGCACCAGGGGTGAAAGGAGAAGACTTTTTCCAGAAGCAAGATGTTCTTTGTATGCAGCAGGGAAAGTGCAGAGCTCAGGGAGTGTGGGCAAAGCAGTCACAGCAGTGAGATGATTACTCTCAGCCTGCGGCACAGGGAACAGCTGATAAATAGTTGGTTCCTAAGCTGGATGATGAGGACTTTAGACAAAACAAAACAAAAAAGTGTCCAGGCTGGAGCTGTTGTCAATTCTCCAACTTGAAAAAAGGATCTAATTTTCTATCCCAAATTGGCATTCATTGAAAAGCAAAAGTTTTAATGAGAATCTTACCCCTGCATTGAGGCTTCCCTTTGGAAATGTTTCTCAGGTAGGGTGGGGTGGATACAGGCACAGCAAAAGTGTCTACACTGAGTGAGCAGTGTGCCTGCAGCACACCAGACCCCAGCCACGCTGATATTAGAAGAAATGAGCCAGCTTCTTCTTGGACAGGTGTCCAGAGCAGAGAGTTAAACCTGATCCTTGTGTATCCCAAGGTGTGTCCTGACCACCACCATCTGAAGACACGGAGTCTTTCCTTGTGGTCTTGGTCTTATCTGGAAGGAGAAAACAAGAATAAGAGGAAAATTCAAAAATTAGTAGCCCCCAAAAATGAGCATGGCAGCTTTCCTTTTGTAACACATGGCTTCACAGCCACCTGAATCACTAAAGACATGAAAAGATCCAGTGGCTTCACTCACCTTGTAGGCATCTCAGTTCACGAAAAGCACAGTATACAGCAGTGTGCTATATATCGGTTGTTTTCTGAGGTGAATGTGTAGATACTGAGCAACATCTGGTGTCTTCGTCCATACAGTAGCTGTTGATGGTACCGTTAAGCTGTAAGGGACCTTCCATCACTGGTGGTTTGAGGAAGTGTCTGTATTTCCACACTCTTTATGGGAACAGTTGAAGTGGCTTTAAAAAAGTGTTTGTTTTCAACTTTCCCATTTTCAGCATATTGTTTTGAGAGCTCAATATTTGAATCCTCCATTTGTATTCATCTTTGGAATCAACTTTGTAATACAGTCTATTGTAACATTTTTCAGGCTTTAAAACGCAAATTAAAAACGAATGGAATTAACCTAAGTGAGTTTAAATATTAATGAAATATTGACTTGTGTGTTTAAATGACTCTGAATATAGATTATCTTTTTCCTGAGTGTTTGCTTCAAGGATTGCATTGGCTTTTTAGCTTTTTCTAGCTTTTTTTTTCTCCTGCTGCTATTTCCAAATTACCTGAAAATTGAAATTTCACATTTCTGTGCAGCTCTAGTAATTCTATAAACTGGGATTTCCAGGGTATGAAGGAGTTACATAGGCAGCTGAGATGCACAGAAATATTGCAGTGTAGCTAAGAACTGAATCAAAGTTTATCTTAATCTCAGTTCAGTGACTAAAAACAGAAGGATTTTAACGTTTCTTCTTTTTGCGATCAAAGATAGTGCCAAGTGCTGGATGAAAGCTTTTACTGAGTGTAAGAATAGATGCTCATGCATGCTGAAAAGTGTTGCTAATGTTGCTTTAATAAAACATAAATTCTGAGCCGTGCTCCTTGCCAGGCTGACGCGGGTGGACTCTATTAAGCTTTTTTTCAGTTGTGCTTGCAGGCTGGGAGGTTGCGATGGGAAACCCACGCTTGCTGGATGCAATCCAGGGAGGAACTCCACACAGAGTACAGCCAAAACTGGAGGGCTTCTTCCAGGTCCTTTAAAGTCAGAGCAGGAGAGAGCTTGAATGCTGAACGGAGCTAGTGAGGAACTGTGAGGGCACCATGGGGCAGAGTTTGGGGAGGATTCCCCAGCTGTTTGGTGGGCACTTGGAGAGCTAGGGGTGCTGGAAAACTGTCTGCAGAGGCTCATGGTAAACAAGAGTGACAAACCATTACAGTAGACTCACTGGGTAGTGGTCACATTCCTCATCTTTCTGGATCCATATGCTTTTCTGTGTGTGTGTTTGAGCCAAAACCAGGTTTTTCAGCTGTTTTCAAGGGTATGTGGATAAAATGCAGTAGCCTGAGTTATGCAGTCAAACATGATACCTGCTTCTGCCCTTTTGTCTCGTGAATGTAATAATGAACCTGATGTAGTGTTGCAGTTATTTCAGTTATATATTTGTGTATCGAGTAGTAATTTTTAAGCTGGGGTAGTTGTCAGCATCTCTGCCTGATGAGAATTGCCCCACTAGTAAAACTAGGCAATTTTCAATACTTGGGCAAAATGTGTGGGTGCAGTTACAAACACTGCCATTTTTAAAGGATAGCCTTTTAAAAATGTAATGGGGAGTTAAGATTCATTATTTGGGGATTTTTGGATAATGGTAAAGAGAATGAAACATACTAATGTTTTAAACTGACAGTTCACAGGTTTAACATTTGAATTAAGCAAATTCGTACAGTGTGGTTTTTAAACCAAGGAAATATTGATCTTAATCCATTTATACAGTGACCTAAAACCAAATACACCTTTTCAATCCAAAAAATTAGGACAAGATTCTCGAACTCTGAGTTGTCACTGTTTCAGATTTAGTATCAGACAAACTGAACATCAATTATTTTGTACAGATTTCAAAAAAAAAAAAAAAGGAAAAAAGATAGTGAATGGGAATGAGAATGTAACATGTGCCCTGCTTCTTTTCTCGTGGAGGCAGCAGAGACACACACTGTCTGTCTCATAATGCTTGGCATGAAGTCTCACCAGAAAAAAGCCAGGTACCATTGTTAGCAAAGTGAAGTATATTTAACATTTAAATTGAATAAAAAACTACATAAAAAAAACCCAAAAGAGGTTAGATTCAAAGCGGGAAGTTCACTAATGGGTTTGAAGCAAACGTGTTCCTGATTACACCCCATTAAGAAAGTGGAATGCAGTGAGTGCTGCTTCCCCCGAGGAAGCCCCAGCGCGCACGGGATTTGAAGTCTGCAGCCAGCACAGCAGACGAAACCAGACCTGCTGACCCTGTGAATTTTGAAGTATATTATCAAAGATAATGTGTCTTTTGGGGTTCAGTGGGAAGGAGGGGAAAGAGATACCTCACAGCACAGATTTCGAAAGGCTCTGGAACGAGATCAGCTTGTGGTGCATTTTGTTCTCGTACGTATTTGCTCATCTCTAGTGACATACCAAAGACTCAGAAGTGTCTTAAGCTTTGCTGTATTTTTGTGTGCTCATTTGTTCCACGACTGGCTTGTGTGCATCCAAAGCAACAACGTGTTCCAAGTGGTTTCTGGTGAGGCAGAGCTGTACGATTTGTTTGAATCATAACACCAGTCTGGGATGAGTCTTGTCGTGATCTGTCTGTGGAATATGAGAAATTTCTTCATTAGTTTTCATTAGATAATCCCATGGAAAATAAAGTTCACATGGTGAAACTAGAGAGTGATACAATATTTCAGGGATCATTGTACATGCAGTGCCTGCCGGACCAGTCTGTGTACCCAGGGATAGAAATGCATCACTGGCTTCTCTGTGATTACACATCACTGGAGGTGGTTGGGAAACCTGCATATGCTGGTTTGAAGGTAGGACGATGGGAAGGAAAGCTTGGGGATCTGATCAGAAATCACACAGCTAAAGTCATCAGTGTTTCTTGGGGAGGGGTACGTTATAACTCAACTTTATAACTGGGGAATTGTACATATGCCAGCTGTCCCAAGGGGGTGCAGGTTTTAAATGCACACACATTTCATTCTGCATGACAACACCTTGAAAACGTGGGTTAGTTAAGACAAATCGTCATCAATTAAGTTTATTGGATGATGTCAGTGATGTAGGTGATATATATAACCATGGATTTAGAAAAAGGCCCACTCTTCTCTGGATCTGCAAACAGTTTGTCAATAACATGAGAAAATTTACAGTGACAGTTGGTGTGATTTTGCAATATGCAAAATGGATTTAATTATCAGCACGAGAAGCCACTGCATGAAGTGTAAGGCTTTTGATTTGTGTTTTTGTTCTTTGTTTTCAAAAAAAAAATACCATCTGCAAATGGCAGAATTAATTTCATAGCTCATTCCTATGGATTTACTAGAAAGAGAGCCATGTATTGCACTTCTACTGGAGCTGGACATGATCCATAGCAAGATGCATGAAGAAGCAGCCATGCCTAGCTTGATAGACTTTTACTGTAATCAGAGACCAGTTGTTTTAATTTTCCCTGGTGCTCTTTTTGCCACTGTTAGATGCCATTGCTAGACTCTGAATTTTAGTAGTGTCACATTTTATTTAATTGTAAGCTGTGAGCAGTGACAAGTAATAGTGAAGGAATGAAGACATCAGAAATTATCCCCAAATTATGTGTATGTACTGATTTTGGTAACTTCAGTTTTGTGTTTTAAGAGGAAATCATTAAGTTTTTGTGATTGGATTGGCATCAATAATGGCAGCTTTCACTTCAGATTCTTAGAATTATTCCTCTTGGATCTTCTGTGTGTAATTCCTTCTACTCTGCACTAAATATATACTTCTGACTTTGTCACCTTGAGTTTCTTCAGAACCAAAAGCGTTCAGCCAGCTTAAATAGAAGCCAAAAAGATTGTGCTGCAATTCTCATCTTTCTCAGCCTCTCAGTGGGACCAACAAGTTTTGGGTACCAAAGAATGGTACTGATTCACAAAAAGAATTGAATTCAAACTCCTTCCAAAGTTGTATGGAGTTGAACACACCTGAATGTTGGCAATATATGCATTAAATATTTGAAGTTATATATAATAATTTTAATTAATTTTCTAAGTGTTAGACTATTACAGTTATTACTATCAATTAAATTGTTAAAAGCAAGAGCAATGAACTTAATCCCAGTATGGAATTCAGAGTGCAAGCCATTGAGTGTGCTGAAGGGTGGCCCATCTAGCTGCATACTCAGAAACCAAGCATGTGGTTTGCTGAATCGATTTGCATTTTAGTGGGCAGGATTTAGCCCTTTAGGGTTCTCCACTACCTCTCTTCTTCACCTTGAGGGTAATAAGCAATCTCAACACATTTAGGATTAGCTAAGAGCTCAGGCATTGTACTTCTGTGTACTCTCTAGGACTGATTTCATATTTGATCAGTCTCTCAAGATGGGTTTCAAACCCAATATTGATGCATTTAATTTTTTCCCAGGACTGCAAGTTGTTTGATGATTCCTTGGAGCTACTCTTGTAAAGGCTTAACCCACTGTTTGCTTATACAAAGTAAACAGCTACAATAACAACTTTGGCAATTTCCAAATCCCTTCTGCTTAGTTTATTAAGTTAATACAAACTGAGCACTACCCCTTCTGCTGTAGGCTGATACCACTCTTTGCTGAACACAGCAGCGATTTGTGCATTGGGTTTTGAAGCAATGTCTATGTTGCTAGTAGGCAGGATCACCTCTTCTTCAGTGTGTTACAATTCCTTTAGTAATTGTTTTCATGTCCTCTCCTGCAGCTTGATTTACTCAAGTCTGTACTTGGTAAATCGATCCAAATGAAATTAAATGGGCCAAACCCCATTGCTTATGAAGAAGCAGCTGTGTGAATTCATCTAGACTGATGGCTTCTCAAAGCCTAGATTTTTCTTACGGTCAGTTCTTTTATAATATCATCCCAGTTTACCAAATTACATCTTCATTTGTCTTCTTCTGACCCAAAGACTTTTGGAGTTTACTTTTGTTTTTCCAGTCTTTCTGCTTCTTGCCTAGTAGTCATATTCCAGCCATATCCTTGCTCCATGGGGCAAAGGTGGTTAATATTACACGTACTACATGCTTCTTCCATTAGGGCAACTGTAATCTGTACTGATAACAATTGTTTTTGCACAGAATCGTTTTTACACTTACATTGACTTATTTTCTCAATGCAGATAAAGAAAGGAGCTTCATCATCTCAGATGTGTGTTTTGACATATGTTTTCTTATGAAGTGATCTGTGTCTCAGGAACAGGTTATACTCATGGGTCAAGAGCTGTGCTTTAACTAGTGCTTATGCCTTGTATTCATGAAAGGCTGTAATTGATTCCTGTCTCTTTTATGGAACAGACCTATTTTCTCACTGAATAGATGCTTCTGGTTCTTTTAAAGGCAGTATTCATCTCAATCAGTTCACTGTTGCTTTTTCACTACTGTCACCCAAGAAGGAGCCTCATCAGCTCTCTCCTCTCTTCAAATCATAGCATTCAAAATGACTATTTTTTCTGTCTGTATAGATCTCTAGACTCATTGTATAGCTTCTCCTCCAAAGCAAGGGAAATACCAAATGCTTTGAGATTTAAGATCAAAGACCAAAAGGTGGTAACTCTGATTTGGAATATGTTTGTTATAGATGTAATTCTGGGAGAGGAAGCTGAAGATGGAGTTATCTGAGGGATCTCCAGAGACTGTATCTAATAGCATGGGCTTGTGTGTCTGCCTCAGAGCTTAACATTGTAGAACTGCAGAATCAAAAGGCTAATAAGAAAAAAAGAAAGTTTAGTGCAAATTGGGTAAAATAGGAGAAGATCAATATTTGTAACCTGTCCTCAAGAAGACTCTCAGTCTCTCCATTCTCCTGCTGCATTTTAGAAAGCCATAGCTTGGGTTTCATGTCCACAGAATCCATGAATAAACCTTCGTGTGGGGAATAAAAACACCCAGTTCACACCTAGAAAGTGCGGATTGCTCCTCACTGCAGGATGTCTAAGTGCTGCAAAAAACAGATAGCTTTGTATTGCTTATTTTTATGCATAATGTGCTTCAGTTTTTACTCTTTGCTACCAAAGAAGAAATTAAATGTTCCTTTGGCTACTTCTCTCCACAGTCAGCTATTTTGCAGGCACCTTCTTGGAAGCTTATGGGACAATTTCTTGCAAAAAGTGTTACTCTGCAAGAATAGGTTTGGTGCAATCTGACATTAAAATATGCCTTTTTTCAGTATTTGGAAGAGATAGAGAATGTCTCAAGATTTCTAGCCTGTCTCATCAGGACATGTAACTCTGTAAAGAAGAAGGCCAAGAGCAAAAGAAATGAGAAACCAGAACTCTGCAAAATGTGTATCAGGAAATGTCACATGGAAAGTGCCTGGCTAGGCTGAGCTTTGCAAATTTTGCACAAATCTGGTCTGTTTCCCATAAAACTTGGGCTGATTTATCATTTTAAATCAAAGCCAGGTGGGATTTCATGTGATCGCAGGTGAGATCCGGTGGTCTCTCAAGGGTTTTGCTCTTTGAGCTGTGACAATTAAACTCTCTGTGATACAATGCTGCTTTTTTTTTTTTTTCCCCATGGGCTCCTGCAAATCGACATCAGTGTGGTTTATGCAAGGACAAGGTTTTGAAGTGGCTGGAGGGCAAATTTCACTAGAGCAATGTTGTGTGACAACAGACTTGATGTTATCCCATGCTGTGGGACCTCAGCCCCAAAGCTGGTGTGATATCCAGGGCTTGGGTTATATCCTAGGGTGATATAATCTGGGAAAGGGCTGTACATCTCATATAACTGCAATTAACTGCTAACATAATGCATAGAGCATAATGCTATTATAACTGCCAGAGCTGTTGTTATAGCGCTATTCACATGACATATATATATATATATATATATAGCAGAAAATGAATGCTCTAATGGATTTTTCTTTTTTCCCCTTCTTATTGGTCTGTTAGAGGAATATGTAATTAAGAGTTGTTGGAAATTGCTTTGGAGTTTGCCAGTTAATGAAGATATCAAATCTATCCATCAAGTAGCTGCAGTCCACCAGCTACTACACTAAATCCTCAGGCTTTAACCTGCCTCCCTTCCCAAGCTACACCATGTCTTTGGAGTTTGGCTGAAGGTTTTGGACACTGGTGGCCCTGAGTTATGTCTTTGAGATATTTTTGAAAGCTTTTATGACATTTTGTGGCACTGGTTTTAGTGCAGAGGTAAACAAGTGAGTCATATACTCCTGCGTTAAAACAAATCGATGTTCTATATCATACTATTTACTTATCACTGGGGCGGAAGGGTGGAGAGGTGGAAATGGTTTTTATCTGGTTAGGGAGGAGAGAACAGAGATGTGTTGAAGGTTCAAGTGAGTTGAATTTCCAAAGAACTGAAATAGCTCTCTGATCTGATGGCACGTTTTCATCTTCAGAATAGGTTAATTCATGAAGGACCCAATTCCACCTTTGTTTTGCTTACAACTCTCACTGATGTCATTAAAACATACATTCAAAGGGACAGCTAGGATATATGGGCCAGGCTTTAAAAATCTATAAGGATCATTAAAGAGCAGAGTTTAAAATATTAATTTGCCCATGAATGGCACACAAAGACATTAAGTCTTTGATAGCTTTAGGCATCTCAACAGAGAAACAGGGATTAAAATAGATTTCATAAATAAACAAGTAAATAATCTCAGTAATGTCTCCACACTAATGTGTCCAGGCTCAATTACACTGCTCTCCATTAGAAATGCACATCCTGAATGAGCTTAATGCTCCAGCAGAAGCAGGCTGTACACTTTTTTCAAAGTTTATGTTTTGTATAAGAACAAATGTAAGAAATAAATGGCAGACTAAAGAACAAACACTTTATCTTTCCCACAATGGGCCAGCTACTGTGGATTTCCAACCACTCCGGCTCTTGGCAGTAGGAAGCAGACTGTGCTGGCGTGCTTGCCCATGGTTTTATGGGATCGGTTGTCACAGACCTTCCAAATACTACAAAAGATACAGCCTTGCCTTGGTACTGTTTGTTCCACAGGAGGACAGCAAGCTAACTTTAGAAAACTCATGCTATTTCTGATCTATGCTGTCTCAGTTCCTCAGACATAATTCAGAGCTAGGTAATTGTTTTATGGGTTACTTAGCAAATCCAGATATATTTATTTAGCATAAATATGCCGATAAGTGAGTACTGCTGAGAAGGTACCAGCATTCTGTGCATGTCCTCACATCACTGCTGGACTGTGTAATCTTTAGTTTACTAAAGAAGAACGATTTTTGACGTCATACTGTTTGTTTAATCTGGCACCCTACGTCAGCCATTGAATTTCTTAAAAGAATTAGCTGAGGTCAAATATGTCTTTTAATACATGTTCTCAAAACGCCAATTAATAAGTAAACACCACTAAATGACGTGATAGAAAATGTAGCCACTCATTTGAGAGAGGATGTGTCTGCTCTTCGTGTTTGCTTGATAGGTAATGCAGGAAAATTGGATGTACCTTTTCTAGACAGTGATAATTCATAAATCTGTTGAGCAAGGTGAGTTCCATCATTAACCTTTAATCTTTTAGAAACGACTTGGCTGGAATCTATTTACTTTAACTGGCTTGTTCACTGATAATGCATGATTTTTAAATTTCCTTTTGTGCATTCCTTAGCTAAAGAAAAACACAGCTGTGTGTGAGACGAATTCTGTTTATTTTCTCGTTAAGAAAAGTACAAGAAGATAGTATCATTGGAAAGCTAATAATAAAGAACTACTAAAGAACGCCCTTCATCTGTTTGCTCTGCCACTTTACGAAGGCTTTCCAAACAGTCTTTTCAGATGTATTAGTAAGGAAAGATATCTTAAAAGTCAAAGGAAGACAAAGTTAATGCATTTATAGAAGTACCATTTCAGATAACATTTTACCTGAGTGTTTAGATTAGTTAAATATTAGAAAGGCAGAGATAATGGCATTGTTTGTATTCATAAATGTGGAAAGTTGCATTTTCAGGGCAGTGAAGTGTAAGGCATATCAAAGGTTTATCATCCTGGAATGCACAGGGAGCTGTGTGCCCATCTGCACAGGGAGACTGTGTGGTGTTCCCTCCTGCACTTGCTCACTGAAACCCAGTGAAGAACATGGATGCTTTGGCCTATATTTTTTAAATCACTTTCTCCTCAGCTTTCTGCTCAGTGGAAATTAGGGAAAACTAGTTGATATCTTTTAGTTAATGGACCCAGTGAAACTGTGCAAGCACTGTCAGAGCTCTTGCTTGAGGGAGATTCACTGATGCATCGGGGAAAATGAGACTAGGCAAAAGTCTGGTTGTCTTTAGAGCCTTCAACAAAACCCTCTTATTAGGATAACCTCTTCACTCCTCTAAAAAAGATGTAAAATGGACGTTCATAAAACACCCTAGAGCCTGCAAAAGGTTGAGCACACTCTCCTCTGCAAACACCCATCTAAGTGTGGGCAGTCACATACGTGTCCAGACACGATGCTGACAGTCCAGCCACGACTACAAAGGTGTGTTTGGTAGGCTGAGATGAAGAAGGCGTAGTCAGCACCCACATGTGCACACAAATAAAATCATGCATCTCTGGCATTACTGTCTCCTCTCTGCTTAACCAATTCTGAGGATGAGCCCTCAGCTTTGCAGAGCTTATTGGTGGAAACAGCCCAGATGCAAACTTCTTGTAGAGTTTTGCACAAACAACCCTGCCAGCAATCCCAGACGGTCTTTTTAGTCTCGTTACCATCTTCACAGTCACATCTTCAAAGCTATGTATTGAAATGAGGTGACAATAATAGCCCTGGCTAAAATATTATATTGTTTTGACTGAATGTGGTTTAAGCTGCCATCTACTGGCTTGTACTTTTTAGGGCCAATATTAAAAACAATGTTCCCTCTTACAGTAACCCTCATTCACATGAAAATAAAGCAGGCTGAGTAATGCCTTCCCTCCTGCAATGTACAGCTGAAAGTTGCTCTGAGGAATACAAATGTGGCTGAGTGCAAAGGTAAATTCCGGTGCTTATAGGTAGATTCCTCAGGGATGTTTTTGTTCAATTTACACCTCGAAGAAAAGTTTAGTTGCAAATGCATGTGTGCAACTTCCCCTGAAGTCAATGAGGTACACACACACACACGGTGAACTGAGAGAGTTGCTTACTTTTTGTTTTGTTTTGTTTTTAAAAGCAGCTTCCTGGAATATTACCTGGGATTTTTGCCAGATCAAGGCCCAAAGTTGGCCTGGCCTCTTCTGGTCAAAGTTACTTAAAAATCATTAAGCTTTGCTTTTTTTTTTTTTTCCCTTTCCCAAACTACAAGAGGAAACTCCAACTATTTGGCTTGAAATTTGGCAGTTACTTGAGGAGATTAATACCAATAGCTGCTTTGAATTATTCTCCCATTAGTCTTTTTAAAAAACCTTTTGAAATATCAGGACATCACTGTCACTCATTGCTCAGAGGCATTGGCAAGATCTTTGGAGGACATGACTAGTGATGGGATGAAATACAGGGCTGTGACATGAGCTCCAGCTGTCTGTCCCTACCAGGAAAGGAACAGGATGCTCGTCTAGAGGGTGGAAGCACGCAGCAACAGGGGATGTTACTGCCTTGTGTGTCTCCACGCTCCAGAAATGGAAAAAAAAGTCTTCCTAAGCTGAGAATGCAAAGGGAAAATCTAGTTTTTCTTGTTAAAACCAGCATAATTTTCTTCTGCAGTTTTAGGGGAAGCTGTATATCCTTGAGAGAAATAGTGAGAGGAGGAATGAGCCCTGGGCTCAGAGGCAGGATGGCCAGACCTGAAAGTACAACTAAAGACTTCATTTTCAGAGACCTCCAAAAAGTCGACGAGTCTCTGGAAGACCCTGTCATGTTTATCCATGGTGGCAAAGTGGACTTACAGCATGGAGGGCCAGTGCAGGTGCACCACTACCCTGCAGCTCTGTTAATGTTTGACCCTGGCTCCCCAGCAGCAAGTGCTGGGTTGTCTCACACCCCTGACACATAAGCACGTGATACACGGACACCTCCAAGGAGCTCAGCTAGCAAGAAACCCTCTCCAGGTACAGCACCATTGCCTTCACACACTTCTTGGTTGACACAGGCTGGGCAAGCCAAGAGAGGATTATAAACCACCTTTCATCTGGGGGATCTCAAGGAGCTTTGCAAACATTGAGTCATTAATTCCCCCGAATGCTCCTTTGAAGTTGGCAGGTATTATTGGGGCAGCAAAAGAGAGCGCAAGGGCGGCTGCGCAGCGGCCGTGGCACAGGAATGCAGTGACGACATTGATGACATGACTAATTTATTTAGCAAACTGAGTTTAGCATGGTAATGAGAATGTATTTGCCATCATCCCATCATTCATCAGATTTATGAGGCTCTTTAGGCAAGGAGCGCTGCTGTGACTAAGTTTGGGTTTGATTTGTTCAATTAATTCCTCTAAGCTATTTTGACTGAAGAGAACCCCGTAGATTGTTTGACGAGTTAGAGGACCCCCAGCGTTCTACAAGTGTGTGCACATTTGCCTATGGGCATCTATTTATCTATAGAGAGATGCATGGCTAAGGGTGTCTATGGCTATTAAGGGCATTAAGTTGTTTTTTTCTTTTTTAACTTTAAATCAGTTTACTATTTTTATTTCTTGCTATTGGCTCCATCGATACTAATGTACCTGCTCTAATCTAGACTATTTCAAGTCAAAATAGAGTCTGCGTTGTTTTTGGCATAAACAGGCATTATGGCAAGGCTTTGGTAGCATTCCTATTCTTTCTTTGGGTATAACGCTCAGCAAAATAATATCTAAACACTAAACTTTTATGTCCCGTGAAGAGCAAATGACATCAGTGCTCCTGGCATCAGAAACACCATGCAGCAGGGTCATGGAATCACTATGTAGCTGAGGCTGAAGAGATCTCTGGAGCCCTTTGGGCCAACTCTTACCCAAAGCAGGTGCAACTCAGATTGCATTGCTCAGGGCCTTGTCTGGCTGAGGTTGGAGCGTCCCCAGGAGCTGCAGATTGCCAAAGGGTTTGACCACTCTTGTTCTGAAAGCGTGTCCATGAGTATCTACTTGCCGATGAGGCAACTTGTACCTGTGGCCTCTGGCCCACTGCTGGGCAGCTCAGAGCAGTCTCCTGGTCTCCTGTGGATCATCTCAGGAGGTAGCTGCAGGCAGCAATGTGCCTTGCTAGGCACTGAGGACATGACACCGTATAATCACAAAAACAATGAAAGCAGCAGAGAGTGGATGATGCAAACACGCCCCTCCTGCTGCGCTGTTCATACTGATGCCTTTTTTCCCACTTTTTCTCTTCTTGTTGATCTCTGGGACCACTGATGCATTAGGGAGCATCGATTTCCCAGCATGACTACAGCTCCCAGCAATCCCTTCAGCTCTGAGTAGTTAATTGGATGTAAGATGATATCGATAGAAATGGATTTTGCACATATTTTGGCATTTGAAAGCTGAACGCACACCTGTAGTTCCTTTGGATTTTTAGCCAATAGGAAGTTACTTTTCTGCTTTTGTGTTCAGGATTTTCTTTTTTCCCTTTCCTTTGTTTTTCTTTGCCTTCCCCACGTGTTTTTCAGCTCAGCATATCTCTAAATATAAAAATCTGGTGCTCATGAGGATCATACGAACTTACAAGAAACCTTTGATAACTGGAACCTAGAACTCATGAGTAGATTATGCCAATCCAGAAATGCAATTTTATGTCAGCTGTGACTAATATTGCTGATATTGCTGCCTTGTCTCTGGAGCTTTAGGATACTGCCTGGGAGAAAACAGGGCTTGGTTGTACCGAGCCAGGTGTCAGCACCACCAGCCTAGGTTTGTGCCAGTGCCGGTTCCTACTTGGGTGGCAGAAGCATCTGCACACCCCAGGCAGAAATGAAGGCTCAGTTTATTGCTTATTGTACAAAATCCAGTGTCCTTAGAATTAACCAATTCTGCCAAACCTCTTTTAAAAATAGGTTTAAAAGATTTGTGTATTATTGACTTTGTCCTCAGGAAAGGTGTACCATGGCAAAAGAGAATGAAGTAGTGGTAGAAAAGCATCACCTTGACTTCCCTCTGGTGCACAATATTTGGACAGAGACAAAAAGGTAAAATATCCAGCCCCACTCCCACTCTCTTGTACTGATTTAGATCAATTATATGATTATGTATACCTTTTGGGTTTATCTTCTTATGCACCAAATCTGAAGAGTTGAAACATTTCAGCTGTTCAGACAGATATAATTAGGGAAATGACAGCCAAAAAAGCAGGGAATATCTCTCTGCAGCCATGGATTCAACCTGCCACTGCCTGTGGCAGCGGTGCAGATGCACAGTGCTGCTTTATAGGCAAATCTATTCATGTGGATTCAGTAGAACTCAAAAAAGCAGGTTCTGATCAGGGCTGTTGTGGCTGTAGCTCGGTGCTGATAGCAGCTCATTAGACAACAGATTTTGGCCCTGTATTTAGCCTTTAGTAAGGAAGCACATGAAGCCTGATAAAGAAATCAGTCTCCAAACCATGCAGGATGCTCTAGTAGGCAGCCAGCAGTGAGCAGTGGAGGTATAAATTGCACAGCTTTTACCAAGTGCAATGACATTATTTGCAACCACGGGGCACAGCCAAAAATTATTTGCTGGAGTGCCAATGTGCATTCCCTAGTGGTAACTGGAAAATGAGAACAACCTGTCAAAGATTAGCCCAATTTCCAAAGCAAGCACAGGACAGTCTGATTTTGTTTATGAAATAGGGGCATCTAATTGCAACTCAGATTTGAGTTTCAAAGTTAGTTATTTAGAACTTCTATATACACACTCATTATCAGTGCAGGATTCCAAGGCAGAGCGAGATTCCAGTCAAGATGGGTTAACCCTGTAAAAAGCGAGTGCAACATCTCCCAGGCTGATGTCTATCTCCCCCTAATATCAACAGCAGCTTTACAGAGAGCAGCTGCTAATGCTCATAGGTTTGAGGGCTACGGTAAAAACGGTTTTCATTACCATGTTTATTTTATGAGATACACAGTATATTCTGATGAGGGCTTCTGGTAGTAAATCTTAAGATTTTGGCTTGGATTGTTTCTTCACATACTGTGATAAGACTCGGGGAGAAAGTGTGCTGCTGGATCTCACGGAGGAATGGGGAAAGAGGAGACAGTGCGGGGAGAGGGGATAGAGCAGAGGTTGGCCCTTAACAGCATTTACAACCTAAACTTGACCCCCCCAGAGATGTTCACATGGATTTGCATCCACAAACCAAGCTGACAGGAGAATCAAGTGGTTAGGAGCCAAGGGAAAATACGATCTTGTTCTGGCAAAGCCCTGTTGCCCGCTGCTGAGTGTTGCACGTGCCCATGGGTGGTGTGAGCTCACTGTGCCATCGCTTGCCATCACGTTGGTTTTGGTGGCAGCACATCACTTCCCACATGGACTGGCAGTTAGGGATGATGCTTTTACTCTCTAGAGAATGAAAACACGTTATTTTTTCTCTTATCTGATACTCTCCTGTGCATTTAGGATGAAGTCCAGTGAAGGGTGATTGTCCTTTTTGTGGCTAAAGGGGGATTCCCCATTTACTACTGATACACTTTTTTGTTGACTGGTGCCTGTCAGCATGTAGCTATATGAAGGAGTCTTACAGCTGCTCACAGATGCCCTTTACTAAGCCACTTTGGTTTTCTTCACAAACTCTTGTGTAAAGCAACAAAGAAATGGTAGAATAGGGAACATCTTGCTTGCCATGGGTTAGTTTCTCAGCAGGGTGATAGCAGTGGTCCTTCCAGGGTCTCAAAATTGTGACTGAAAAGGAGCTTCTTCTGCAGAACACTTTGGATTCTTTGGCATTTTGGCACAGTTCAGCTCAAAAACTCTCAAAAAAGGAAAGCGCTAGGGGGTACCAAGTAGATAGTGCCTCTTGCAAGATATAGGAGAGTTACTAAATCATATCCTATGCTTAAAAAATGTTGTGAACAGAAATTGAGGTGACCTTAGCTTGGCATAGGGACCTAGAAATCTGTCTCATATCCCTTGAAATACAAGACTGTTAAAAAAAAAAGAAAATTAGTGGAGGTATCTGCTTTCCCTGTCTAAACCTCATGTTCCTCCTTCATGTACAGTCCAAAAACCTTAGAATGATTGTAACCATGAGAGCCTTCCCTCATAGCGATGGCCTCAGGAGTGCAGCACTGCGGCAACTCTTGGAAGGTGGTAGCTTGCAGACACAGGATGGCTGTCCCCATAGCTGAAGGCAGCTGTGGCTCTGGCTGGAGTTGGCAATGTCAAAGTGGTCTCTTGTCTGGAAAGAGAGTGAAATATTAGAGAAGAGCTGAATACAAACTTCTGGTTCTCATGTTGCTTATTTTATTATTGTTATTAAAGGCACCCAAGACAGCATGTAATTCTGCCTCCCTAAAGGCCAGTGCAGTGCTGGGAATGTCCTGCCCTCCACATGTTACGTCAAAGTGCAGTGCAAAGCTATGCAGGATTCCACCTTGGCAGGACAGGCGACCTCTACAAATTTTGCAATGTGACAGCAAGAAAACAATTTTGCTTTTACTGCATGTTCTACTTTTCTCATGGCATTTGTGCACAAGCTGTGATGCCCTCAACTCTCCAGTTTGCTCTGCCTCTTCCAGAGCAGTCATTGCCCCCCCAGCTCAGATGGCTCATCTCTGGGAGGAGAATGGACAGTTCAGTCTCCCATCTGTGGGTGGGTAGGAGATGCTTCTGCCAACATCCCTGTGCTGTGCTGAGACAGCACTGCAGTAAACTGCTCTCTGCAAAGCTAAACCTATCATCTCAATGAAACATCTCCTCCTGCCAAAGGCAGCTCCAGCACTTTGAATCTATGTGTTTGTCGCCAGAGCTTTTGCACATAACAATACGATGCATTGCAACTGCGTTAGAAGAACCATAAAGAATCCTGGCACACATAACATATTCACTTCATAGAAATATCTCCAAAAAATTCAGTGATTGAAGACTCAAATCACATTGCAGTGCAGTCTTGTTTATTCCATAACATTATTTGTATTTCAGGATGACTTATACATAACCTTGAATTTCCAGTTCAGGAGAACAGACAAAGTATTTGTTTAGAGGGCAGGACGATGAAAACCTTTCTCTTTTTTTCATTGTTTGAATTGGATAAAATTGTGATGTATCTGTTACATCACAGTAGCACCTTAGTGGTTATCATGTTGCAGTAGTTACATGAGTTTTCAGTGAACACTATACAGTATATACTACTTTCAGTAAATAGACTAGTCATGCTTACAGCTACATAGAAAACTCCAGGAAATTTGTGATGACATTTCCTGCAGGTTAGTAATTCTACCCATTATTTATATTGGTTTGATTTGAGCTTTAAAATAATCTGGTGAAACTAGACAAGGTTCAACATTCTGCAAAAGCTTTATTTCATACAGATCCAGAAATACTTTAGGCTAAATAGATGGGTTTTAGCAAATTCTGCCATCAAGAGTTTTCTGCTTGTATCCTATACAACCAAAACCTCTGTTTGAGTAACATAATTGCTGATTTCTATTAACAGCTTTCTGCATCATTGAAAACTACATGACCTTCAATTTAAAGCGAATTTTGTTTTCCAAGTGGGTTGGAAGGTATAGTTTCTCTCTGGTACAAAATCATTGCTAATCCTGCACCGTGTGCTCTCTGCATCTGTGTCGCCAACATAACGTACAGCACCACTTGTGCCACAGCCTATCTTTAGTCAGCGACCACCTGCCCCGAGTAACCATTACAAATGGTATTACATAACCACTTCTCCAGCAAGACCAGAGACCACCCAGCACTGGGTAGTAACTTTTCAGCTTCAGATTTTATTGCCTACACAGTGTGTGCACGCAGCTCCCTGTTCTCCCAGGGGACCCACCTGCTTGCACCCACGGGTATCAGCCAAAATCTGCCCAGGTTAGGGTCTCTGCAGAGGATATGGGCACTTTCCATTATTCAGAATATTCACCAGAGATTTTACACGAGGCAATAGTTAAATAACACTGTGCACTTAACACATGTCTGAGCGTGTCCGTCCTGATTTTGCAGAGCTCTTAAGTATCTGCTTAAATTGATGCATATGCTTAAGCTTATCCCTGTAGAGTTAAGCATGAAAAGTATGTATTTAACCTTAAACATATGCTTAAATGCTTTGCTGAATGGAGACCATAAGGCCTAATCCAGTGATCATTTAAACCAATATCACATTATTTCGGTGGCTGCTGTGTGTGTTGCTTTCATTGTAGGAGTACTGCAGATAGATGAAAAAAAGCAGATGTGCCAGTGTTTTATTGACATGAGACCCTTTACATGTAAAACCTTTTTCAGGTATTATGCTCAAACCATTTTTAAGTGGACAGGCAGGACTGTCTCTGTTTTTTTTTGTCTGCAGTGATAATATCCTAGTATCTTTGAGTTTTTCTGACCTACCTTTCTCCATGTGGTTCTCTACATTGCTATACATGGCACCTGAATGGCTGCTCAGCATTGCTTAATGAAAAACCTTCCTTGTTGTGGAATAAACTATTTGTTAGCACTGCAGATGTCTCATGGGGCATGGTTTACTGACAACTCCAGTTGAAACAAGTGACTTTCCAACTGAAAAAAATAGAAACCGTCAATGACCACCTCTCCTCCCACGCAAAGTCGAGCTCCTTCACCTGCCTGGGGGCTGCAGTGGGCATGTGTAGGATTTTCAGTCTGTCAGGGCAGTCCTTGAGTCTTATATTTTGTGACTTGTGTATTTTTCTTCACAGACACATGTACCTTTTTCTTCCTGATAGTTGCTTTTGTCTCGTCCATCCCTGCTGCCGTGTCTCCTTAGCAGTCCTGACCCTGGGGACTGGTGCTGCACACCAAGTGCCTTTGCACTCCCTGCCAGCCCCTTGTGCAACCCCAGGCAGCCGTGGAGCTCCTACACATGGGTCTCTTCAGCAGCACCAGCATAAAAGACTCAAGTCTACCTAAGAAACCATTTGTTCTCATTTCTAGTAGCACCAGTAGCAGACACCAAGGAAAATGATTTAGGGATTAGGTGAGGATGGAGCAACCTTTTCTTTGAGATATTATTTCAGTTTCCAGTGATCCAAGATAGAAGTGATATCTTTCAGCTCTAGAAGGACTTTGCATCCATTAAGTTGTCTAATTATGCTTCTACACTAATTTCTACTGAAACTTCACATTGTGCCCTACCATATCCCGTAGCTGCAATTAGTAATCCTATTCTATTTGTGGTGAGCAGTGTCAGGTCCGTGGCTGTGCAGTAGCAGCACATCAGCAAGCAGGGCAGTGATGCTTATTCCCTTTTCCTAAACCTCCTCTCATCCTACCACACAGAGGGTAAAGCTGCCTCAAGGGACCTCATTCTTCTTGTAAAACAAAGTTTCTTGTATATGTGCCTCTTTTCCCAGTGCTTTGGGACTTAGAGCTGAAAGGAAGCTACTGTGTGATATTGTTTGTTTATTGAACTTGATCGATCAATACTTGGCTGCCAACACCCTGTGATTCACAAGAACTTGGCTGAAGCAGGTAGACTATAAAAAAATAAAGGCTGTTTTTCCTTCCCCCCTTGTAATTGTCATGAACAGCTGAGTCCCTAACTGAGGGAGGATAGCAACATTTGCCTGATTTATCCAAAGCAGTCAGAGGAGGGGTCACAATCACGTGCATTTATCATTTAAATTCAAAAGAATATTTCCTTAGAAATTTCTAACTTCTATGTTAAGACTGAAAAAAAAAGAGGTCAAGAACATACAGCTCTGTCTAAGTAAAAGCTCCTGCTAGTTTTGCAAACCTTCTAGGCTCTTTCCTTCACTAGGATGTAAAGGGAGATAAACCACGTTTCATGGGGTTTGATAAAATCATTTGCTCCCAGAGTGGGAAGCTGTATGCCAGCTTTTGGTCTGAAGTGGCTTTTTGTGGCTGCTTTATAAACCCTTTCAAAAGATTTGTAATGGAAATGTTGACAGACAGCACTGAAAGAAGCACTAAATGAGCAGCACTATGATATTTGCGACTTTCTAGGAAGTTTATAGACAGTGGGCAGTGAAGTAGGCTGGCTGGAAATAGACATTTAACAAGTCCAGTCCTTGTGTCCCCTTGGTGCACGTGTACCATTTCAAGTTCAAAGATAACTGGAGCTGTGACCCCATCCTCAGCCTAGTGCAATCACTGCTGGGGTGGCTCTGCTGGTGACTGGAACCAGCAGTTTTGGGCCATGTCACTGCTCTGGCTCACTCCCCTGATCTGTAAAATGAGGTTAACATTCCCTGTCTCTCACCAAGTTATTGTAAAGCTGAACAGAGATACTGTAGTATTCTGACTGTTACACCACATGCTTAAAACTTTCTGATGGTGATCTTTAATATGTAAGAATTAATATTAATAATTTTATTTAATGAATTTTCCTTTCATGGCAAGAAGCATCTTCATGCTCTTCATTTTCCTTGATTAAATGCTCTATTTTATGTTGAATACATCTTAGCATGTGACATACTTGCTAATTATCTTGTATATGGATTACAACAGAGCACAGCATTTTATAAGCTAAAATGAGCCTCTTGGTGAGTAACGGGACTAATCTGCATACACATGTAGCTAAATATTTAGTGTAGGGGAACTAGGCTGTGCAGTGTGGATGTTGCTGGTTAGGATATGTGTAGTGTGATGCTCTTGCTTCCATGAAAATCAATAACAGGTCTCACAAGTTCCAGACAGGAGAGAGATGAAAATTTTAAATGCCCCATTAAGAGCCCAGTCCTTCCACCTCTGCTCACATAAGAAATCCCACTGATATCAGGGACTCTATTTGCCTGATTAAGGACAAATTCAGTGAATAAGGATTTGCAGGAAATGGTCTTATCTTTTCTGCATACCGCAGATCCTGCTCTCTAAAAGTGTTTGCTGTAAGTCCTTATCATTTATGTAAGTGCCCTTCAATGGACATTTATATAATGGGGTAAATATTTAAAGCGTTGTACAGAGTTTTAGCTATGCAGGACTAAAGGACATGAATGCTGCTGCCTGGAGCCTCAGGTACCTTTTTCCACAGGTGCCAGGAGTTATAAAAGGGAAACCGTGTGACTGCAGCAGGCTTTGGGAAACACGGTGCCATGCAAGAGGGAGCTGGATATTAGCATTTTTAAAGTGGTATTCATTAGGGCATAAAATACACCTCTGCTGAAAACGAGAGTAAAACTAGCTCAGATATAACGTAGTTGCTTGATAATAATAGGTTTGTTATAACTTTGCTTTCTGGTGAGCTGTCAAGTGAAACTTGAGCCTTATAAATAATGGTATTTCAGAAGGAAATCAAGAGGGCATAATGTTTTGAGGAGATGGAGAAACGCTGAATAGCGTGTCTTTCCCCAGAATGTAGGTGTGCCGTTATTTATGAACGGTACCAGCAGAACACGTGCAGTGACTCAGAGGGGGCTGGCTGTGGTTTTGTTTTAATTTCAATAAACTCTTTTGCATTGTTTGTTAGTCAGCAGAAACTACAGTTAAGAAATTAATGAAAAGCAAGCCTTTGAAGAGTTTTCAAATGAACCCTTAAACTGCCTACGGCCACGTGCTCAAAGCGAAGGGAAAAAAATAAATAATATAAAATTAAGGTGAACTAGCCACTGTTCCTAAGAGTCAATTGACAGAAGGCATGGGTCATTAATTTTGTGTCCTTTGTTTTGTCAGTTTGTTTTCGTGAGGCCTGGTAGAGAAAGTAAAACCAGTCAAGCTGAAAATTGTCTGCTCTGTAGCTTATTTCCCCTCCCAGCATGCCCTGACCCAGGGGAGCGGGCTGCGGGGCCGTGGCCCTCCTGCTCCTCTGTGCTCCTGTGTCCCCCCTCCCCACATACACAGGGGTTTGTTAATTCTGCCCCAGCTCAGCTTTAATCATGTGCAGGTTGTGTACATCGGGAGGAATGAAATGTCTTCCCTCCTGCCGTAACTTTAGCGAGGTGAAAAGATCCCGTGGCGCTTGTGGCCTTAAAGTAAACTCTGAGAGTCAGAAGGAAAAAAAAACCAAAGTGGTGACTAAAGGGAGAAAGGAATATATTATTAGTTGAAATATCCTCACAATTATTCTTTGGCTTTTTTTCTCCTCCACCTGTGCATCATTCTGACCTGCCTTTGCCTGAGTGCTGCCAGCGTGGGGCCAGGATGCTGCAGGGTGAAGACCTGTGGCCCAGCACCTGGGTGGGATCCCTTCTCTCCCCAATGCATCACGCAACCCCTGTGAGACTGAACTCTTTTATATTTACATAAATCCTGAATATCTTCACTGAAATAATCATAGCTAGTCCAGTTTTATATGGGTAGGATTAATCTGGCTCTTCGGTTGTGGTGGGATTGAAGGTCCTACAGCTGGCACAGCCATGTCCCTGCATGTTCCTCGCACAGAGGAATGCAGTGCTCTGCAGATAGTTTTCTCCTTAAAACACGAGAACAATCAGTGGGATTCAAAGAAAGCACATATTACACATTTGCGACCACATCTCCTAAAATTAACAACAAACTCACTATTCTTTCTATACTAGAGTTAGAGTAGGTGATAGGTTGTCATCAGATAGACGAGATAGATGCTTGTTCTTTTACTTTTCTATACCAAGTGCACCCACGTGAGACTTGTCGGCCCTCCAACGTGACCAGTGACTTCAGTGGCTGCTGAGCTGAACCCACATAATCTCTCCCCGAGATTTAAAAGATAAATATGAACCCTTGGTACATCATTATGCCAGATTAACTTGCTTCTCCATGCCTGTAAGGTTTAGGTGGATAATTGAATTCTGCTTTGTTTTCAGTTTGAAACAATCTTTTTCATCATTAGGCTGTTTGCCAGAAGTGGGTGTTTGTGGCCGGGTGTTATTGCTAGGGCTGAGGGCCAGCGTGCTTATAAACAGAGAAGTGACATAATGTCTTTGGTATAATGAGACAGCTTAATGCAAAGCACCACAGGAATTAGGGGACACACTTGAAGAATGGAAATAAAGCATATGGAAAATGCACATTTAGTGCTCTGTTAAAAAGACACCAGAAAAAAATCCACCTATTTGATTAAATACTCTTAGAATGTGGTTGTATTACAAAAAAAAATATTACTTTAGCTCCATTATCTTAAGATACATTGGAAATAAAGAGCAGTTAATTGAGCAGCCTTTAAACCAACAGTTAAAATTGATTTTGACACATGCCAAAGCCTCGCAGTTTTGGCATTATCTTCTAGATGTCGATGGGAATGTGCTAAAAGGATCTTTCTTCCTGTTGAGAGGTTGCTAACGTTTTTTTGTTGTCGTATAATATAGAATTAGTGTTGCTCAATATTTGCTTTTAAGAGACCAAAACAGTTTGCTGAATCGCTTTCATGGTTCATTAAAGCAAAAGCTGCAGCTTCTGTTCTGACTGCCTAGATAACATTTTCAGATAAACACAATTTCCTGGAGTTTGTGCTATTTTTTGGGGTGTTTTGTTTTGTTTTCTTTTCTCCTAGGTCAAGCCCAGAACTTTTACCTTATGAAACAGATTATGCTTCCAAAATATTGTATGTTAAGTGTGTGTTGTCGCTTGTTATCTATAAATGAGATGCAGAGTCTTCAAGCCCAAGAATGTTCCGTTAACTCTAAAGAGAAACGTTCACTTTTATATAGGAAAAATATCTTGGCAGACAAGCTGGAAGTACCAGATGGAATAGGTTGTGCCACACGGATTATAAGATTTCCCCCCCTCCTCCCTTCTTATTGATGTCTTAAATTGAACATGTTCCATCTGTCTGCTCTCAATAATGAATAGTTACTCTTTTTTTTAGTATTGTAAAGGTAACAAATTCCATATAGAATACATTAATTCAAGCATGTAATGAAATGTGCTGGGAGTGTGTGTGTGTGTGTATGCTGGAATTATGTGTAGAAATCTAATATAGTTCATGAACTACAGCAGGTAAGACTAGTGGCAGAATTGACAGCTACTCAGGGAAGGGCAGCTAAAAATTGCTATTAAAAATTATGCTGGGAGAACTTTGCAGCAAGAACTTTGGGACCTCATAGGGAGAGAAATTCAGTTATGCCACAAGTGTTTATTCTATTTAATAGCACTTGGTTGCAAGGCTTTCAGTCGTGTCGGGTCCCCTTCTAGCATGAAGGAACTGTAAGTAGGCAGAAATGTCTTTTTTTTTACCTGCGTCAAGGCCTCTTTATGCTGCTGGAAGGAAACAGACCATAATGTCCATCAGGCTCCAGTTCCCCCTGCAATCTTCTGAAGAGGATGAACACTGTGCTGTTAGACCAAAAGAATTTTTAATTTCTTCTGACTGGAATAAGTCCAAAGGACATAAACTTAAAGCAAACTCAAGCACTTCGGATACTGAAGCAAAAACAATGTAACCTTTTAATGCAGTGATGAGCTGTTGGGTTTCACAGACTGATATGTTTGGTTTGAGATAATTCCCTGCTCCTGCTCAAGAATGCATTTTACTTTCTCTACTCTGTAGTGGCTTGAGATAAAGGCACTGTGCCTTTTTTGCACATGTTGCTATAAATACAGAATTAAACACAGAGCTTTAAATGCTAAAACAGGCACATTTTGCTGTTAAAAGTTGATTTTATTTTCATATGAACACACAAATATATGTATTTTTTGTTCTTGTATCAATGAATTTTAAAAGGCTGGCTCTTTAAACTTTTGGGAACAGTTGGTTTTGATTTTGGATGTAATAATCTTTTCTTTCTGTGACAAGGGTTTTTATCTGGAATTGGAAATTACTCTTTCTTTACTTACAGATAATTGATGCAGACCGAACTTGTTAAAGTCAAAACAAACAGCTCGGTTCTTTATTACATGCTTATGTGCTTAGTCACCGACTTTATATTAGATTCTGCAAATGGTACAATTTATGCAGTGACATGTCAGAGACTTAATGTTGTAATTTTCCTGTTCCTAATGGAGAATTAAGAACCTAGAGAAGCTCGGAGGTTCACATACGCAGAATCCCTACTGCTTGGGTGCAGAGGTCTCGCAAAAATTTAGTAAGTGAGAAGGAGAACAAAGATCCTTAGTTGGGGGAAAAAAAAAATTGGATAGCCTGTGGCTGAGAAGCTGATTGGGACAGGTAGGCACAGTGGGGCGCGGGATAATGAGGCACATGGCAAATGTGATGCACAGATGTGAAGCCAACTGTAGCTTTGGTTCCAGGAGCCGCGCATGCCACAGAGCTGAGCCTCGGGGCTATGTCTACACCAGAACATTTGAAGCAGTAAACGACGGGCAACATTAGGTTCAAATTAATCTATTACTCCAGAGCTGTGAAATGTTGGTTGCTTGTTGCGGAATTACATTGCCTCTGGGTGAAATGTTTTAGGGAGATTTTAATGCATGCTCATGGCTCGCAGAGCAGATTAAGAGGAGAAAGGGAAATTAGAAGGGTTAGGAGGGCTGTGGAGGTGCACATTTCTGGTTAAAGTATATGAAAAGGGTATTACATATTTTGCAAACAGGCCTGCTCTCCTGTTGGCCACCTGCTGGGACTGAAATATCCTATACCATAACGAAGGCAGGTTTGCAGAAGCCTTGTAAATAGTTTAGAAAGCAGATAGAGGCATCGGTGGCCCTTCCGGAAAATTTGGGAACCTTTCTTGTGTCCCACAACCCCGACTGAGACAAAACCAAACTCAACTCTCAGCTATTTACCGCTTCAGTTTTGACCACGCTGCTAAATGACAGGTAGTCTCCTAAAATTTCACAACACGTTCTTAGGATTAAGTAATCAGATCCAAGCCGTTTTCCCCTGGTACCTAAGTGGTCCTGGCAGGCCCCTTTAAACAGAGCCACAGTCCAAATGGACGTGTATTCCAAGCTGTAGCCTAAGATATTCTAAATCCTCGACAATTAAATAAACTTTATTCGATCAGCACAAACTGTTTGGAACTATCTATAAAGAATATATTTCTTTTACTATATCGTTGCTTTTCTAATAAAAACACTTAATTGAAATGCCTAAGAGCTGCCCGGCACAAAAGTCAATAAAAAGCCTAGAATAGAGTTTATAGGGGTTGTCTATGTACATAATTAAATCCTTCAGGCACTTTAAAACTCTGCAAAATAAATGGTTATGCAAGAATGGCCTGCTGAGAGAAGAAATGCTTGTATCAGCTTTAAGCAGCTGCTCTCTGCTCGGTGTTTCTGGGCTGGAATGAGAAAGCTATTAGAAGAGGGGACGACTGCAAGCCCCATACAAATCATCTTTGTTACTGACGCTTCAGGGAGTGCTTTACGGTGGCTGTCAAGCCCAATACAGAACAGCAAAAGTCAACTGGCGTTATTTAAAAAGGAGATGGTAGTGACAAACCGAACATCTATGCCCAAATAACGTTAGGGGCCAGGATGGAGGGAGCTGAGCCAGGAGTTAATGCAGGCTGTGGAGAGGCACTGCCTGGTGAGCGTGCGTCTGAGTCCCGGGTCTGATGGCATAACAGAGGTTAATTGCTTGCAATGGTCTATTGCTGTAATAGGAGTAAAAGGGGAGGACTGTACTTAGATTTGATTTCAGTGTTCTTTAGGGAATACAGATCGAGGGGGTGGGATTGTTATTAGGGGCAAAGGAAGTAGTGCTAAAAAAAGAAGAGTTTAATGAATGTAACGAATAGAAAAATTGTAGGTTTGTTTCTCCCTCTGGCCCTCAAAGTTATGATAAATGATAGCACAAGGAAAAGATAACCTACCATGAGAGTAGGATCACCAAGGCCAAATACTAAAACTCCCAGCTGACTGCCCCATACACTGCAGCCTCTGTTCGTGTTTATTTTTTCTGCTCACTCTTGGTTTCGTCAATCAGTATGATAGACGATAACTCCTGACTAGAGCAGCCTGTGTCCTGCTCTCTCACGGTGGGTAGCATGTTGTGGTTGGCGCCGTGCAGTCGGAGGATCACCCGCATCAGAAGCATCAGGGGATGAGGTAGGGAGCGGTCTTCCAGCAGCCCAGCTCCTGGGAGAATAGCAGGCAGCGGTGTTATCAGCACGCAGCCGCGCTGCCAAGAAAATGACCACACATTAGTAGCTTTGTTTGGGTAGAGTCTAGGGGGGATGGCGCTCGAGCAAAAAAAATTGAGACGCTCTCTTTCTGTTAAATCATCCCGGTTGCGAGTGTTAAAAGATAGCTTGTTCAAAAAGAACCCGTAGGCTTGCCTGAGGCGAGGCCGACGCAGGGCTGCGAGCAGCTACAAATTTGTAACGCTTCATGTCTCCACAGGCAGACGTGCACTCGCCTGTCTCCAGAAAGCAACAGGTTTGCTGCTTGCTTCTCCACCAAACTGTCTTCCTCCAGGCTGGCAGGCAGCCTTCCCTTTCCTGCCTTGCCTTTCCCAATGCCTTGCCTTGTTCTTCCTTTCCCCCTGCCTTTCCTTTCCTTTCCTCCTGTCTTTCCAGGAAATCTGTTTAAAAATAAAAAGCAAAGTGGCTTTTGCTGGCCGCTGACATGTGAAGGGCTGCTTATGAAGCCAACAGCTCATCAGATGGATGGAATTTCCTGCACCCTCTCCTCAGATCGCTAACATTGTTTATCTCCTCTCAGTGCTGATATTCGCCGTGTGTGTCGTTGTTGAAGGGTTTTGCTCCTATTTTGCTAATTAAGGAAAAGTGTGTTTACTGTTGCTGAAACCTCATCTTTTTGGGAGGTTTTTGGTAGGGCCTCCGAGGCCATTTTATTTTTGAGCCCAACACCCTTTGCCTCCCCCCAGCGAAGGAAGTAACCAATGTGAAATTCTTTTGATATCTTGTGATGTAGCAGTGGTCAAACATTTCCTGTTGAACTTTTTGGGTTTTTTTTCCCAATGTATTTGTGGTTCTTTTCCCAGGAACAAATGTTTCAGGGTTTTGGTGGACTAGGCTTTACCAGACACTTGAGGCAAAGCTGATGAACGCATCCACTTTGGAGCAGGGCAGCCCATGCGACCGCAGCCGCTCAGAGCATCAAAATGGGTTTTTTAGGAAATAACCCACTGTGTGCTTTCCCACTTGGGTGTAAATTTCTTAAATGAAACACATCTTTCCTCATTCTCACCAGTCTCTCCCTAATAACTGCTGCACTGTGTTGAGGTGAAATTTAACACTAGAATATTAGTTTTATTCCAGCTAATTATGTTACTGCTCATGAACCCTTGGATTTAGGGTTGGTCTGTTTCTAGTTATCCTGCCAAGTTTTTTACTTGACGGAGGGGGTCTGTTTCATACTACTTGGCCTCCCAACCTTTGTAACCCCTGGTTTCCTCTCTTTTCTGAATCACAAGTTTATGTTCACCCCTTCTGTGAAAAGATTGAAAGCTTGCTCAAGTACAAACTGACCAAAAAGCAGTAGTAATTTTTAGTAGATCTTTTCTTAGCAAAACATTTTCGCTGAAAAATAAGGTAAATGCAGTTATGACTGCTGATAGAAAGGAATCCAACCATTAATAAAAAGCAGAGAGGGGTTTTGAAACAGGGCTTCCACTGTTACAATGGAGACATTTTCTATTACTTTATTTAGTGCAACACCTGTGGTTGCTCACATTGCTCGTGACTGAAATAGTCCAGGTCTACTCAGAAAAAAAAATACTGCAGTTTCATTAACTTATTTGTACTTTGTGTCAGTGCTGTAGCTTGCAGGGAGCAGGCTTGTGGGGGGCAGCACGGGAGCTGAGCTGGCGTGTGGTGGATGGGACCCAGCAAACAGGAGTCCTGTGAGGAGCTGGCTGGAGAATGTATGGATGACCACAAATCCCATGTGCCATGAGTGAGTTGATCACTCATGTGACCTACCGGCCGTGAGTGGGGTCTGCGTGTGTGCCCACCCCGAGCATCCGAGTTGGTCCCCACGGCATCTGCTCACCCAGGCCCTGGCTGCCTCTTGACATGGCTCTGCTTACAGTTGAAGCTCTGACTAGAGAGGAAAGTGGAGTTAAAAGCACAGCAGATGAGACAAAAATGTTAGGAATATGTGTACTCAGATTGTCCCAGGAAATAACCTTGAATGATTAAACTTCCTTAGTCGAATCACTTTGTGTTCCTGCTTACTATAAAAGAGATGCTCGATGTTTCTTTAAAGTCAGAGATTACTGCTTAAATTGAACCAAGAATATGTTATCTGAGTTTTAGTTGCTCCCTGCATACCCAAACTTCTGGCCTGCTCCTGCCACCATTCCTGCCTGAGGAAGTCATCTGTCTTCCTCTGCTGATTGCCATGAAATTAGTGTCCATCTCCCTCCTAAGAGCAGCTACATGCATGGTGAGGTGTAAGCAAATGGATGTATTTGCTAAATCTCACGGTTACTTACTGCCAGCCAGTATTCCCCTTTGATTTTAGGCACTGGCTTCCCAATATTCATCCAGACTGTGTCTTTGTTTCTAAAAGCTGTAATTGTCCATTCCAGAAGAAATACTGCTGCAGTGGAGTCTAAAGCAAACATCTTCATAGTTGGTCTGCGAGCAGTACATGAGAATGTTTATGCATCAGAAAGTAATCCTTTCATTTAAATACTAGGAGTAAGAGGAATTCAGATGTGTATCCTAGCTGGTAGATTCTAATTGCTCTGAGCATAGGAGGACCAGCCAATGTTGCTTATTTTTGAATGAAAGTGAATTTTGAGCATATTCAGGAAGTTTTAAAAAGGCAAATAGGACTCAGGTGCTTACAAGCTTTAAATGGGCCTCCTTGGACTCTCCTCTTGGTTTCCATAAAAGTTAACTCCTGAGATTTATCTTGGAAAGAGAACAACACGTCTAACAAAATAATTTACTTTCTACTTGATAAATATATAGACAGTAAAAGGCCACTGAGCTGGTCACTGAAATTAGGGGCAGGAAACAGGATTTCAGTGTTTTGACGCTGCAGTGAAAGAGCTTCTGAAACCAAAGTGTGGGGAAAAAAAGTTGCTTTGGTTCTTTATTACTCTATTTCTTTAGGCAAGGTGATTTTCAGCCAAGAAGTTTAATCACAAGAAAACAACATAGACTTACTTGAGCTAAATTAAAGTGTGTTTAGATATTATAGATATCCAGCACTTAAACTCAATTAATTGTCTTGACCAACATAATTCAGTGACACGCACTTCTTTGCCCATATTTCAGTATGAGTTTTATTGGCTTTTTATAGCCCTGCTCAATTCAAACCAGAACATGCTGGGGCTTTCCCAGCCTTGGCTCCTCTGGGTCCAATTCTGTTTTTCTTCTTCAAGATCTGATTCTGCTCCCATTGTGTTCTAGGACAAAACCTCCAGTAATGTCAGGAAGCCAACAGCCTTTATTCCCACTGAAGCTGGTGGGAAGCAGAGCTGGGTAAGAATTACCAGGTTCTTCTGTTTTCTTAAGCTAAACAATCCAGGCTCCTTTGGTTCTCTCTCATAGATGATTTGTCCAAGCAACCCTATTGTGAACCTGTTCCAGTCTGAATTTTATTCAACGTGGGTGACTCAATTGCACGTAGTGTCCCTGAGATCCCAGCAAGATGTTGTGTAATAGTGAATAATCTCTTGACTTAATTCATCCAAGATACACTTTGGCCCTTATCAAGGTGTGCCTCATTGATACTATGTAGTCATCCCTAATCACCACTCCATGAGCCTTTCTCAGTCCTAAGGGGTGAAGGACAAGTTTCGGGTTTGTAACAGATAACTTGCTATTTGTATTATTAAATGTCAAACAATTTCTGCCCTTTTTGTTTACACACCCCTGCTTTCTGTGATAAAATCACTAGTGAAATCATTTAGCAAGTGCAGTAGGAAGATTACCCTATAGAAAAGTCCATTAATAATCTTTCTTCAACCCATACTACTCACCTTTTCCTTTCAATGACAACTGCTTGACATTTCCAGACAAGCTGGCAGATAACTTTAAATGCTATACCAGATGCAAACGTTACATAGTGTTTGGCATTGATTTGCAGAGCCAAGCGTTCACTAAGCTTATACTACAAGCCTTTCTAAATAAGATCCCCACCAGATCTGACAGTCTTCCTGAACAAGCAAAAAAGCCTTGAGATTTTCCCAAGACGCCGGTGAAGAAGAGACTGTGTTGCTGAAAATGCAACAGATGTATTTTATTACTTTGAAAAATGTTTTTCTTGAAATCACACAAGAACCGTTCACCCAGAAGTGAGGAGCACTTCTCCTTCTGTGCAACGAGCCCTTTGGTCCATGTGGCATGCAAATTTTCATCCTAAACTTTGAAATCTTTTCCTACAGTTGAAGGAACACAAAGATTTGACCGTCCTCTCTATCCACTGGTTTTCTCTGCATAGTCCTTCCTCCCATGAATTTAAAATAGTTTGTTTCCAAAATGTAAAATCACAGTGAGTTCAAGTGAAGTGACAGCATGCACTGGTTCAATACATTATGTGTCAGAGTCAATCAGTGGTCTCCTAGCTTCTTATTGTCAGAGATCTCCTCTGCGATGGCTTGGCAGATTGGCACTGCTTCTGTCTATCTCCCATGTCACCTTGCTTCCTACTCATGTACAATTACGCTCTACATATGAGCTGCTTTTGCCATTTGCTCTGATTTAAGTCCTCACAATACCAAAGAGAAGCTGCTTTGCTTTCAAGGCACCAGCCATGGATGTGCCTTTAAATATCCTTTACAACTTTCTTCTGATCTTTACCAAAAAGAGGAAGAGGAGAGGAAAACCCATAGTTTGGGGTTTGCTCTGGGTTAGCAGTGTTCTGACTAGTGCATACAACGTCCGCATTTTTCGTCTGATTGCTGAAAAGAATTGATAGTGTGAGAGAAAAATGACCGGACCACTAAAATATCTGCAGGCTTTAAGGTTATGTATGAAGATGTATGTCCTTGAAGTTTCTCTGCAGACCTTAACCTTAGGTAAAACTACCACTGACTGTAAGATTTCACTTTTGCTATGGCTTTGCACGTGAAATTTATTTATCTTGCAAAAAGCTGTTAACTTTATTCTGTTGTAAGCTTTGCCATTGTTTTTGCCATCCTATGAGCAAACTTTGCTGTGGGTTCAGTGAAGACAGACCTGTTCACAGCTGAGAACATCATTTCACCCAGTTGGTTTACCGTGGGTTTCCTTATCACACGCTGCTACACTACATCGAAGGCTGAATGTTGTTTTGCATTTGAAGTCTTTGGCATTAGCAGTGACAAGCAGAGGGGAAAGGGCTCAGGGGAGGTTTGTTTTATTCCTCGGCTGGTGAGGATCCAACACCTATAGCTACAGGCTTCTGCACGTTTTGGTGATTTTCCTTGATAAGACTCACCCAGGACTGTAGAGTTCATGATCATAGAATCATAGAATGGTAGGGGCTGGAAGGGACCTTTAGAGATCTAGTCCACTCCCCTGCAGAAGCAGGTTAGTTTGAGTGCATTTGTGGATGAAGATCTACTGAACTGTATTTTTCACCCATAGCAAAGATAAAGACTGTGTGATTCCCCTTCCCTTCCACTGCCACAGCAGCACTGATGTACGCACAATTTGGGAGCTCAGTGTGCTTCATGCTGCTGACATGCCAGTCCTGGCTGGAACAAAGGGCCATGTCCCAGCAGTGAGGCAGGATGCCAGGCTGGGCTCCTGCTCCCTGGCCCCTTGGGCTTCATTCAGCAGCAGTGTCTCGCGGCCACTTTGTTTATTTGTTCCGCGATTACGTGTGTGAGCTTCCAGAATTTATGAGATCAGAGGTCAAGTGAAAGGTCACAGTTCACAGGTCAAGTGAGAGGCTAAAATTTGTGAAACCAAGGAAATGACAGGACAGTGCCAAGTGAAAGGTCAAAAGTCAAGTGAAAGGTTCAGTGTGGATGAAAGTGAGCAGCCTGTGTGCTGGCTGGACCACACACCCAAGTGGACCCATACCAACATCCTCAGCATCAAAATGCAGCTGAGGTTTCATTCCTTGGCATAGACCTGGGATGGGAGATGGGCTGAGCAGACACCACTCAGATCAGACTCCAGCACTGGCTGTGATGGTGCAGTTTGAGATTAATTGAAGTGGATTCAAACTTGGGCTTGAATAGGTATTGACAATGAAGAATCTTAAGCTTATCTCACAAAATTCCCATCAGGATAGGACAAGTCAGGGTCAGATCCTCTTCTCTTGACAACAGTTCTAGTTTTATTTCACCAGCATGAGCCAGTGTCTGTGCATCCTTCTCACCTCTTCTGCTGTATTTACATGCAAAATCAGTCTTGTATATATGTAAACCAGATCAACTGAGATGACTGCTCCACGTTTGAATGCTAGTGCATCAGACAACATTAATTGCCATTTGATTCTCATTTTTGTATCCTCATTTCAGCCTCCTGGTTGTCTTGTTGGGATCTTTAACTGTATGTGAAAAGCTTTCCTATCTGTTAGTTTGGGGTTTCTAAAATAAAAAAAAACAAACAAGAAAATTCAATGCTAGTCACAACACCAGTTCATCTAAAATACCTACTTTGTCTGGATGCTGTTTTGAGATGACTTTTGTCCTGTTTGAGTTTCAAACAGTTAAGACATTTCTAGTATCTTCAAGAAAAAATACAAGGAAATGTAATGTCACCCTTCCTTTCCTTCAGTTGTTCCTTTCTTCAGAAAGATTAAGCAATTAGCAGAACAAAGTATTAGCACACCTTGTAATGATGTAAAGGACCATTACAATGATCAGGCTTTATATGGCAAAAAAATTAGAGTCCTTTCCTTCACTGCAAAAAAAAAAAAAAAAGGGTCCTTCTTTCCTTTTCTAAACTGCCTCCTCGCTCTCATGATAAGCCACAGTGCCCAGTGACATGACTCTTGGAATTTGTCTTCCAGTTGTCTTCTCTTGAGTTGGGCCCCTGAGAAGGAGACACCTCCTGGCCAGAAAAAGAGAGGGAAAAAGACTGTAAATTGGGACAGTAGGTGAATGTAAATCAGTGCTTTAGTTCCTAGACTTGATACGCTTCAAAATGCTTTATCTTACCTACACCACTTGAATACTTTCTAGGTAAACTTCAATCTCCCAGTATTTGTCCAGCTTTCCAGCTCCCCTCAGAAAAGGGGAATGTAGAGCAAAACACTGTGTGCTTGATAAGAATGAATCGAGATCCTGATGCCAACTCGTGTCTACTCACAGGCTTCCTAGAATATTGATATTTATCATTAAGGTCATTAAGGAAATTGCAGAGATCTTGAACTAGATGACCTTTAAAGGTGCCTTTCAACCCAAACCATCTTATAATTTTATGAAAAAGAGGTTAAAAATTGCAAAAGGCCATCAGTTCTTCAATTTAAACCTAGCTCCATAGAAGCATTTAGGTGCTGCAGTGCACCAAGGTCTTCAGCATCTCATTGTTAAACATCTGCCTCCAGCAAAAGCTTTCCTTTAGCTAAGTGGGAGTAATCTATCCCTTTGAGCAAAGTGTTCCACCTACTACAGACTCTCCTAAGTGCCCCAAATTGAGCTTTACAACGCCAACATGCTATATTCATCTATATTCTCACCTTCAGGGGACATGATGACGTGTATGATGTCTTATTCCTCTCCTTTGCCTTCCAATACAGAGATAGAGAAAGAAAATTGTTCTAAACACTTTGATTATATTGAAGAAAATTGTTTAAAACGCTTTGATTATATTAATTTCATGCTTCTTCCATGGGGAACAGAGTCATCTGCTGCCTAGCATTCCTGGGCTCCAAGTTACCTGGAGTCTTAATCATTCTGAAGAGTGATGGTCATGTTGGGAATTACAGTGAATCACGTCACTGTTGTCATTTGCTGCATATTTGTTATCTGCCTTGCATGTTTCTCAGCAGTGGGGGTGACAGTTTGGTGAGTGGCATGTTAATACCATTTATTTTTTTAAGCCTAACTAGGGGTATAAAATTCCTAGTCAAAATTCTGTCACGTTCTCTGAGCACTAGTAAATGAGTATCTCCTTACAACTGTTTTCTTTCTACCAGAGAAGTAGAACTTGGTGTATACACGTAGGAGTGTTCGCTGTTCTCTGGGAAATAGGACTGACAAAGAAACCTCTGAAGTCATCTAAGGCCAAATTCTTTCCACAGAAATCTGTATGTATGGGACTTGCTGAACTTGCACATGTATATCTGAGGGCAGATTTTGACCCTAGGTAAGCAAACAGCACAACCGAAGAGTTGTTTACTTTTCCTGAGTTTTTTTGCCTTTCCTGGGTATTAATATTACTCTCATAAATTCTGTTGAGCTACACTTTCAAAAGTTAAGACTCCAGGCCCCAGAGGATGAAATATAGCAGCCCAATTACACACAACCAGAGTCAGGCTCTAAAAGACAGGAGTTTTTGAAAGACATGAGCAATATTTAGAGAGCTGGTTAATATTAATTCCTTTGGGAACTATAAGTCTGGCCATTAATAGGCTTAGAGTGATAAAAATGGCAATATGGTGTGCACATATAGCTGATATTGTCAGAAAAGAAGCAATTAGTAGCACAGAAAACATATGCACATATGGCAAGCAGGTTGAAATGAGAAATACGGCCAGCAATATGATATCAGAGGTAATGGCAAAAGAAGAATGAAACAGTAGCACGATTTGTTCCTCACCTAAACGAGGCTCAGATTTTTTTCATCCAAATTCTCATTCTCTCTGGCTGTTGCTACAGTCCTGAGTCTGGACATGAGGAACGTTTCTTGCTGGTCTCCTATTATACATGTGTGACTTAGACTAGAAAATGTGATTATTTACTGGAAGATCTCTCAGAAACTGGGGCTGAAAGCCACGATCTGAGTGTCTCCAGTCAGTAAGAACACTGGTAAGAACGTCCCAATCTAAACTATCCTCCCTGCCCAGATCCAGCTTGTCAAGTGTTTTCAACTAGCAAATATAATGTTCCCTACCAACTTTACTACTCTTGGTAGAGGAGTATTTGAGCCCAGACTTGAAGCCTAATGGGCTCTAAGATCAGGATTTCAGCGTGTTTCCAGGAGGTACCAACTGACTGGTGGATGCTGCTCAGACTCTGTGTACAGCCTGTTCTGATGTTACAGATAATCAGCCAACTTATCTGCCAAGTGCATTTAATGCCTCCCATGCTTTCATCTTTGTCCCATTATGGTCTTCTAGGGTTAAAAATTAGGAGTTTACAGGGCAGCTAAAATGCTCTCTGTATCCTTGGAGCAGGGCAGGAAAAGTTATCATAAACATAGCCCTGTCAGCCTTTGAGCTGAGCGAGAGCTCTTGCGTTTTGGCTTTGGAAAGGTATACACCTGTCACTCTAAAATGGAGCAGATGGGTTATAATCTTATCTGCTCACCCTAGATTTGTTGTCAGAAGGAAGTGAGGTAAGGGCAAGTGGTAAATGCAATGCAGTTTATCTATGGTGCAGGCTATGCTTTTTCCCTCAATGCATTGACTGAAGAAATTGGTGAATGGGAACATTTTGACTTCCCCCGAACAATTGTGTCCTCAATTCTTATCTTACATTGTTGAATAAATAATTAATATTATGAGAACAAAAGGCCCTAAAACCAAACTGGCTTGTCTTGTGGCTCCTTGTTAGTTTAAAGATTATTTTGATTGCTTTCCTTATTCTTCTTAGTATGCTTTGCCTGTTCACTCTGCTGACTGCTAGTGAAGAACCCTTGCATTAGTTAAATATTTTGGCAAGACCACTGCCTAAGGTAGTGCCATTCTCCTCTGCACATACCTCGTGAGAAAACCTCATGTAACCTGTGTCATCGCTGGTGAATAATGACTATTTATTAGTACTGACTGCTGCTCTGTCCTGTTGCATTACTCTCTTTTCCTCCTACTAATTATTTGGAGGTTATTGCATAGTTATAGCAGTAGCAGTTGAACAGTGTGCATATAATACAAAGAAAACTCTATGGCAGATATCTGCTCTTACTGCTTTTGCCTCTGGAATTGTCTGATTGTTTATATACTATGTGAAAACTACTTGTGCTTTCCTTAAGATTTTGTCTTCTAAATATTGCACGTAACTTTAGAGATCCAGGTCTGATTATAAGGTCAGCAAGGGAAAGGATAATCACTCAAGCTTCAGTGGGCCTAATCACTCCCTGTGGAGTGATAATTATTGTCCTTCACCATGCTCAGACTGCAAGCAGTGTCTGCTCTGTCACATAGCTTTACTTGCTTCCTGCCCTCTATTAGAATATTAAATTCTCCACTGGCAAACTGTTTTGACTCTTGAGAATAAAAAAAAAAACACCACTGAAAAATGATGCTGTCCATTGAAGCTGAACACTGAGATATTCACACAATAAACCGCGACACCTTATATATCACACACTGAGAGAAGCATCAGGAAAGTTTCCAGCATGAAAACTCCTGAAAGCTATGTAAAATATGGGCATTTATCATTTGTATTTAGAAAACAGGAAATGATTTGGCTCATCTCCTCCTGGATGGAATGTGGAAGACGAATCTGGGGCCACAAAGCGTAATTATTTGTGACTCAGAGTATGAAACCCTGCACACCACTACTGAAAGCAGGCCAGGAAAAAGCTAAACTATCACAACGATCTGAAAAGGAACAGAAGGTGCCAAAAGGTTGAGAGCTTGTTAAAAATCGACCTGCACTTTCGGGCTTTGTAGCAAATCTAGAAAGGATTGGAATCAGTTTGAGGGAGTTAGAGGAAGATATAAAGCCATTTGCCACCTCAGCAATTGGAAAAGACTGGAGTAAGCTGAAATTTATATTATTTCAATCTACTGGAAATATTACATGTAACAGTGGTATGTTTATTTACTCATTTCAGTGACACAAGAATGGCAGTAGCATCCCTCAAGCTGGGAATGTCTGTATGCTGGAGGTGATGATGCTCACGTCCCAGGAATTTGCCATATCTTAGGTGTGGGGGCTAATCTAAGGACCACTGGAGTCAACAGGAGTCTTTCAGAGGGACTTGGATCAAACTCTTTAGCTCTGTTTACATAAATAGAAAACTTTTATGTCGGGAGCATTTCAATAACGGGAGGGCATAAGCCAAGGTTTCCATAAATCCTTTCTACTGCCTCTTTACAGGAGACGTTTCTCCTTCCCAGCTTCATTTTTGGTGTTTTGCTCCACCCTACAATGTTTAGGTTGCCTCATATCTCCGTGTCCTGCAGAATCAGTCTCCCAGCTGCTGAAACTGGCTCACAAGAAAATGCTTGTTGTGGTTTGCTCGTAGCATGCTTTGGAGAGAAAACAAGTAGCAGACTTGAAGACTGGAGCTGATGTATTACAAAAATATCAATTATACTTTCCAAATGTTGCACAGCTGTGAAACAATCTTGACATGGCACGATAGAAGAGGTGCTACTTCACTAGGATGCAGATATGCTTGCTGATATCAGCAGATGCTGGAGATTTTGAGGCTCGAGTCAGGAATTGAAAACCCATTGAAAGGTTCAGGGTGAGATTTGCTTTTGGGAAAAAGGCGGTGAAAACTCTTAGGAAATGCACCAAAAGTTTTAAAAATGGATGCCTAATGGTAGTCTCTTACATCTATATTTAGGGTTTGGAATAAGTTTGGTCTGATTTAAAAAGAGGCTGACACTGGAGATCAACATATCCAATTAAGAACTTTTCCCATTACTTTATAATGAAAAAGTAAAACTGATGATGTCTTTCACAAAGAAGCATCTGTAAGAGAAAGACTTACTCAGCAATGCAAGTGCTAGAGCTGCAAAATGACCTTAAGAATTCACATACTGCAAGTAAATATTTATTGCCATTAAATGGTTGGCCCCAAAAGCAAGCATTCATATTCTGGCTAACCATGTGGAAACTGAGTTCATGCACATGTTGTCAGCCATAGGCCCTGCACCACATCATTAATCTGTGATAAGTATTTGAAAGGAAGAGGCTGGGTGTGCAGGGAGGCTGTGCGCTCGGTCCCGTGGTGTGAAGGGGAAGATCATGTAATAATAGAAAAATAGAGTGGGTGTCACAAAAACCAAGTCACTTACCTCCAGAAGCAATGAAATTTATGGTAAAGCTTCTCTTCTTTTTCTGCCCTACGCGAAAGGAATGCTGCAGTGCAGATAAACATTATGTTTCGTACAAATATCTGCTTTCGTGGCACCCACTGTAACATTTGAATCAGCGTGTCCTGCTCTGAAAGACCAGAGCAACTCAGGCTTCAGTTATTTCCTCACCACCTTTTTCTTCATTATTCACATACTTCTGAGATATTCTCTTAGTTCCGTCATTAATTGATAAGCTTCACATGTGTTATCTTAGAGGTCTTTAAAAGTGTAATAGAGTTTTTGAAGTGATTTTGTCCGACTGTGAGGCCGTTGATTACCACCTTCTCGTGAGCAGCTGGAAGAACCAACACCGCTGGCAAAATCAATGAGTACAGAATTAAAAGGCAGAAGAAGGGAAAAGTTAAATAATTGCACTAAAATCACCTTGAACTTTTGGGGTTTCTTTGTAATCTTTAGGAATTTGAGTCAATATTGATTAAATCAGAAGTTATGGTTTTGCAGAAGCCAAAAATGTGTCCCTGAAGTGCTGAATTACCGTTGTTCTGACTTAAAGCAATATATTAAGTTATCCAGAAAAAAAAACCCCATGCCATTTCTGCAGAAGACTGTGTAGAATATGCACTTACTGTTCAAGGGATTTAAGAAATGGTGACTATGGGCTGCAGCTGGAGGAAAATGGGAAGAGATAGTATTGTATTTCCCCATATGTATCAACACTAAGGTATTTCGGGACTAGAACTTAAGTTTTATGGAAGTATTAGGGTTGAAACCAAGTTGACCAGTACAATAAGAACTGAAAGCTGTGCATATAAGCAGTACTCTCTATATGCTGTCCAAAGCTCTTTGGTATTTATGGTAGAGTCAATGTGGTGAACAAGGGATAAAATATTACATTGAAAGCTGAGTTTTCCGGCACTACTGCTACTTTTTCTTTTCTGGTTGGTATCACGACCGTGTACTAATTTCCGTGGGTATCTGTTCTCTATCATTAGCAAGTCTTTCTGGTGTTTTAAAACCCATTTCCCATGAATTCCCCATCATAATGAGTATTTTAAAACCTGATTTTTTTTGACCAAAAATCATTATTACTTGCTCATAGAAAACCTATTAGGGATTCTTTACATGACAGAGCACTGCAATGAGAAGAAGGGTTTTTGGTTTTTTTTCTGAGCTATCACAGCAGAAGTATTTATGCAATTGTTAATAATCTGTTGAGGTGTGATTTGCCATATGTAGTGACTCTTTCCTCCATTGATCTGAATTGTTAATATTGCTCATTGGCCAAGGGAAACACTCTTCCAAGGCCTAATGCAGGCTTTTCTAACCAATTTGTTTTGGAGCTGAGACTTTTAAGTGGTTTAATCCAACACAAAATAAAAGCAGTGAAAGTGTTTGTTCTCATTTTGGTGAGAACTGAGTCTGACATGAACCCCATAAAATAATTATTGCCTTGTTTTTACTAGTGAGGTCCTTGTAGATTGTGCCCCATGATCAATACTTGGTGCGAAGTACGAGATCAGGGATGGAAAGTTGCAATCTGAGACGATTTATTCCTTGCCATTGTGATTGGTTAGGGATAAAAGCTGGTGGAATACAAAACCCTTCTGAGTCTTAACTACAGTGCTGAACACTATAATTATTTTAAAAAATACATATCCTGATTCTGCTTAGAAGCCTGTTTGCTATAATTCACCCCTGTGTTAATAGCCCTCTAACATATATGAACGTATGCTAAAATGGGTTTTAAACTACCAGATTTATGTCTTGGCAGACTGGTAAATGCACAATTATAGTTCATAATAGGTAGGTATCTGCTGTCCATTGATTTTTCTCTTGTTCTATTTCCTTCCAGAGTGATGTCATTAGACATTACGTGGATGACTAACAGTCCTAAGGAATGACATTCACATGCCAGAATGCCACATGTTGGTGTTCCCGTACGGGCTCCGGCACCGTCTGCCGTAAGATGGCAAAAACACTCCAACCATTTCTGCTACAGCAAATCCTCAGCCGTGCCAAATCTGTGGCAGATCGGCAGCACAGAGGCAGTTCAGCTAGGAACAACAAAATAAAAAAAAAAAAAGAGATGAAACCACAAAAGCTGTTTAGGAGCTCTGAATATCTTTCTAATCAGATTGCTGGGAGTCCGTTTGGACTTGTATCCATTCATTCTGCGGTGACGGAAGTAAAGGAACTATCCAGTGAGCTATCTGGCTTTCCCAGAATTGTTTGTACTGCTGACCTTTATATCTACTCATTTATCCTAATTGTTTTTAGCTGCTTGAGGAAGAATCTCAGATGAGAAAAGCAACTCAATATGTATCAGAGATCCTATCTGCTACAACTTTTGTTTTAATTTAAAGCAGACCCAGCATCAGTTTGTGTGCTGATTGTGGAGTACCAAAGGCAGGAGTTTGTTGTGGGGTTTTTAAAACAAAGTTGTAAGCCTGAAACAGAGGTCCCTGGACACAGGGAGTGTGACCTGGGGGTGGGGTTGCTTACATGCCTCTTGCCCAAACGCATTTCCTGATGTACTCTGGCTGGAGCAGCTTGTGATGTGGTACTTTCTTGTGGGATAGTGGGGAGCACCATTTTAGGGAGGTAGCCAAGCTGGCTCTGTCAGCGTTGACTGAGTCCAAGATAGGAGAAATCCGCTGCCAGAGTGTTATAGAGGGAAATTTGGCTCTTTTCATCCATAAAACTCCCTCTCCAAGTGGAATTTCCCAGACTGAATGAGAATATTGGGTTTTCTCAGTATCCCTTGTCTGAAATTGGAGTGGGGCAGACTTCACTTATTCCGGGGGATGCATTAAATCTCTAATAGTTGTGTTTTAGTTCCTCCTTCCATCAAATCCCAGTCTCTTGGAAGGGAGTGGGAGGCTTGTGACATATACAAAGTGTTTGCTGATGGCTAATAGAAAAGAATCTGGGTTATCCAATAAACATGCCCCAAACTTTCAACTCGTGGGGAGCTTAGGTTCAAACAGTAGCTCTGACTACTGCAAAGTGGTTATGGAGCAAAATAGCAAAGTGATATGCAAAAGCTCACACTAAGTATATCACTTTGCTTCAGAATTCCTGCATTTACTGCTAATGCAAGGAATAGCCTTTGAACTCTAATCTGGTGTCTCCGGAGTCGTTCATAACCAAAGGCACTTCTTTCATCGTAACAGGGTGACAGTGATCCAGACTTGCAGAGCATTTGGTACAGTCCCAAAATGAGATAAACAAGATAATACTGTAGGCTTTGCATTTCTGAGCATACCAGCCTTTTACAAAGAAGTTTCAGGGATCCTGCCTTGCGGCTCCTGTGAGACACAAAGAAGTGTCAGTGTCTTTGTCTTGCATGAAGAAATATGAGCATTGTTGTCTTGCACACAAGGAAAAAGGAAACATGGCATTTTGTGACTTTCTCTTGGTTGGTGCACCGAGCTACCAGAAGAACTATTTCTTCTGCTTTTTTGAAGAGAGGGCAAGTCCAGAGAGTAAAATGTATGATTATACACTACTGCAAAGCAATCACCTCTAAGGAATATTTTACCTGTTTAGATGATCAAGTTAGCCAGTAGCTATTGTCACTGGGGCTTGTCTTGAGGTAAGATATTGGTCTTAACCAGCTAGGATCTAGGAGAGCTGGTTATTTCTAACAATTGAATTCACCTTGTAGAGTCATTAAATATTATGAACAAACCATTTTTTCTTTCCATAACAAACATATTTTCATCTTTGCTTGTAAACTAATTGTTTGCCTTGGTTTAGGCAGCAGACATCTCATTTTGCTCTTTAAAAGTGCTGGGCTGTCCACTGGAGCCCTGGGTTAGTGATGCCCAGGCTCTGCTGCCACTGAGCATCTGCTGCAGAGCTCCTGAGAGGCTGCTCAGTTGCAGCCTGGCAGGACCCTCTGATTAAGCAACAGTCATCCTGGGGAAAATACTGAGATTTTAAAGAATTCTGTGAGAGATCTCAGTTTAGTTTTATAAAGCAACAACATTTTTTCTGGTCCTTTTGAAGAGCTGTATCCTTTCTGCTTTCATTAAAAGACACAGTGATCTCGCTGTTTAGTTGGGTAAGACACGGTTCCTCCATTATAATAGCATTAACTTTTTATACAGTTTTTAAGTGTCCTCAACTTGATTATGAAGACAATAATTTAATTTGGAAAACCTTCCTTTTTTTTTCCTGCTTCGACATTGCTGTTAAATGTGGGTGTAGATAAATGACCACGGGAAAACTTCACAAAATTAGTGTTTACACATAATCTGGCAATGAGCTATAATTTGATTGGTAAAAAAATCATTTTGTGTACCTCTGGCCCTATTCTGCTGGATAATGAAAATTTATATCTATGTTTCAGACATCTGGGGAGGATGTGACAGCTTTGGGGCTGAATGAAAGATTATGCCACAGTGACCCCTGTCAGCATTTCCTCACGGACTGGTTACCCGAAACCCAGAGGCAGTTAGGCTACTTCTTTTTCTTCTTTTAGTCTTTTAGTCTTTTCTTCTTTTTCTCCTTTTTCT
>WBNH01010440.1:230580-270964 GCA_013401255.1 Urocolius indicus | reverse complement strand
TCCTTTTCTTCTTTTTCTTCTTTTTTTTTTTTTTTCTTCTTCTTTCTTTTTTCTTCTTTCTTCTTTTTTTTTTTTTTTTGTTTTTCTTCTTTTTCCTTTTTTCCTTTTTTTCTTTTATTTTCCTTTTTCTTTCACCAGAGCAGACTCTCATTTTATTTTGGAAGGTTAATGACACTGTAAATCTAATAGGCCATTTTAGTGCCATCATGTGGGTATTAAAAGTCACGTGAATGGTCAGGATTCCATATGGAGTGTTTTGGGGTTGTCTCGTATGGGAATGGCAAGACTCCTCTACTGCTGTAAGAGCTGGGTATGTTTTCAATTACTTTCTAGGATAGATATGCTTTGAAATTAAGTTAGAATCTTTGCCTATGGTTGTGTTTGCCACCTCTCTCAGATTTTCCTTGGTAAATGCCTGTGTATCATATTCATCTTTGATTGTATCTGGAGATAATCTGTACTGATTAATTTACCTATACCTCAATACTATGAACAAATGTGTCTTTGTGTTCAAGGTACAGAAATGAATCAGAAAAGGAGGATTTTCCAAAAGCCAGTGTATTCTCCTGCCTGTCCCAGCACAGTTTTTCTGTGCTCCTTGTGCTCTACTTTCTGCTCCTAAGCCAGTGTATGTGCACTTACTTCTATTGGAACACCCCTTAAGAGCCTCAGTTTTTGCCAGTTGTACTGGGAGTGGCATTTAAGGTCTTCTAGGAAGTACACAGGCTCTTGAAGGCAAGAGGGAAATGAAACAGATAGATGAGTAACAAGTAGGGAAATGGCAGATATGGAGATTACTGACAGTAGAGAGCATCCCATTGAGAGAGAGGAGGTCTGAAGATCCTGCTGAGAACTGCCATGCGCACTGGTTTTGTACAGATAAACACAGACCTGGATTTGCTCTTATGTGTGTGGTTCAGTTGCATAAAATACATCAAGATGTTTTGAAGAACTCTTGGGGTCTAATGAAGAAGTTAGGTGTCAAGACTCACCTTCAAAAATTGTGCTTTCCTCCTGCCAGTGACTAAATATTGAGACCACCATCATTTGAATGATGTGGGCCTGTTCATAGCGTAGGCTTTTCTGCACAAATATCCATTTTTTAGAAAACCATTTTGTCTGTCACAAAAGATTCCCACAGAGCCCCACCAAAATTTGTTTACTTTGGGAGGACAGTCTCCTAAAGCATAAGGATGATAAAGAGTTCAAAAATGTGAATGGTACTGTAAGAGAGAGAACTCCCTCGTGCGTCGTACATTTGGGTATTTTGAAGTGTGGTGACTGTATCATTTCCTATGGACACAGCTCCAGGAAATGAATAATGCTCAGGAACAGTCAGAGATGAGCCTGCAAAGATTCACTCATCTCCTTTGCTTCTCCTTCTCCACTTCCACTTTGCAGTTGCTCTTCTGAAATACAATTTTCTATGGGGGGAAAAAAAAAAATCTGAGGAGTTTGAAGCCTGGGCAGTGGGATGGCTTCTGAAGCCCTCTGAGCACTCCCACTTTTACTTCTCTCTCTGTTGTTTCCTGTCTATGTGGGTGAGTGCGTAACTGATGTACTGCAGGTCCAAAGGAGGGCTGACCCCAAAGCTCAAATGCTCCTGACCTGAGGGCTTCTGCACCACCTATCCCCCAAAGACATGCCAATTTGGGTGGCTATTTATCAAATATATTGCTTGGAAGAGGCAATTTGTTTTATCATGCCATCTCTTCTCTTGGTGACTTGTTCCCTTCACTGTTCCAAAGGAGACAAACCCAAGCTCATTCTACCAACATATGTTGAGACTACTGGCAAGTTCATCCACAAGGAAGTCAAAATAAATGTCTTGGGGCTCACACAGCTCAAGGTGCCTCCCATAAGGCTGGCTTTACTTTCAGCCAGCATCCATGAATGGCAAAGGTCCTCGTCCTGCGGTTATCAGGTCTCCAGCGGAGGCTCCCGTTGCTCCCAGGGGCCCACGCAGCCGGATTTCCTTTCCAGAAAAAACAAAAAGCGGAGACATGGGATACGTCCTGTGTCTTCCCTGATATACTGCAGGATCACCCACATTAGATATAGCCAAATAACTCTTGAGCAAGACACATGCACTCCAAAATAAGAGACCTCATGGTCTCTTGGTTGTTGTGGAAGAGGGGACAACACTCCTTTCTCTGTCAGCCTCTGGGTTGGCTCAGTATCACTACGGCAATGCCATCTCTTTGTCTCTTCTGTCTGTTGCCCCAGCAGCTCCTGTGCAGCTCAGCACCTGCTTTTCATTTTAACTCTTCATCACTTGCTTGGGGGCTGATGCCTCTACCTCCAGAAGATCCAAGAGTTACAGTATGTGCACTGGAAACAAACAGCCCATGTCGAGGCCTGGGTCATTATGCTCTTTTACTTTGATGCTGGTCCCAAAGAGTCAAGCACTGCATTGTTCTAGTGGGTCTGCAATCCAAATGCTGTCAACACTTAATTCTGTCTGTCTTTCATGGTGTGTAATACTTAAATCTGTGAGTGTATTCCTATCTTCACTGAAGTCAACCGGAATTTTGATAGTACTTATGCTTGAAATCCTTGAAATACCTTTTTTCTCTCCAGCACACAATGCTTGTACTTCTCCAGTAGCAAGAGCAATGGTATCTCTTCACTTAGGCATTCCTGAAATCTTTTTAGTGGGCAGTTTTCATGAAAAGGACAAGTGGCAGCAGTTGTCACTGACTCCCCACTGACCACATCCGTCACTTGAAAAAATTAACAGTATCAGTCATAAAACTGATGTCTTTGAATGCTTACGTGTTGTTTTCATTTTGAGCTTTTAATTCTGCAACCTCCTCCAGAATGAGGATCCTTCATTTTCACAGTCAACAGCCTGTGGTACCAAGTTTCATCTTAGCGTGACTCAAAATATTCTCACAATCGGGTCCATGAGCACTACATCATGGGCGGGGGGGGGAGTGTAAAAACATATCTACATTGCAAAGCATAGAATAATCGAGTTTGTAATGAAAATGCTGACAGAACCTTAACTGTCATTGGGCACTGCTATAAACAACCATTATGTTTGTTCATGAGAGCAAATCTGTGCAGCGCTGGGTGTTACCAACTTTGGGGACCAACAGGACACGCTTATACAACTTATTTGTTTTTCATGAAAAGGTATTTGGATCACAGTAGTGCCGTGCAATACGTTGCTCATTGCCTAGTGCTCCCCTGATTTGCTATGGGCCTATATACATAATTTGGACTTTGGGAAGCCATGGATGTGATTTAATTGGTCTCTTAAGTGGTGGAATAATCAGTTGTTCTGTAAGCAGTGATCTATTCCTCATTTTCTTTTCTAAATCAGCTCTGGCAATGTGTTTTGCAGTAGGAACTTGGTGTATTAGGCAGTACTTAATGTATTAACAGTGCTTGTAAATTTCAGTGTGTCATTTTTGACTTCTCTTATTGCTAATTTTACGATTGGGAAAGGAGTTTTGGCTCCTCTGCTAAGAGCATGATCCTAAGAATTCCTGGGGTGCTCAGAACTCAGTCCTTGCCAAGGTCAGGTTTGTAAACAACCCTCAGCTCTTGTGTAGATCCACCCATTCACTGACGGCCTTCCCTGCTTCTGTGGCAGTCAGCAGGGGATAGGGTCGATGTTGAGCTGTGAACTGATAGCATGAGGTTCCCCCAGTCCTGCTATTTCCATAGCTGATGCTCCAGTGCAGCCAGTGCTTCTCCTGGCTGTGTATCTTGGGGCAAATATCTCCTGCTGGGAAAGGTGAGTCTTGTGTTCAGGTGTGAGCCTGGCCTGGAAAGCAAAACCATTTACAAACAAGTTATTGCCATTTTGTATTGTCAGGAGGAGGAGAAATTTTAGGGACTCAAACAACCACATAGAGGAGAAGCTCATATTAAACAGCACAAGGTGCACAGGGCATCTGAGTCATTCTGGATTTACATCTACGTTGCAGCAAATGCCCCATAATAACAACTTTTTTTTTTTCTTAGCTCTTTAGGTTTTGTGTTATGAGAAAGTATGAAACATAAATCACACGGAGCTACTCCTGGCCTTAAGCCTTCAGGATGCATTTGTTTGAAATCAAGAGCCAAATTCCCTGGATCAGAGTAAACTGTTAGGTGCCAACTGGGGCGAAATGCCAGCCTTTGAACTCCTGCACATTATGGCTGATGTGATCCATATGCAAGACTTGTGTTGTTCTCCAAAGTGGTTTCTTTTAATTGATTTAGCAAATTAACAATATTAGGCCTTCTGTAGGATAGAAAGTACATTACTTACCATGCCCTTATATTACCCTGAAAGGAAATCTATTGTTCTTTTGTAATGAAATGGTATCACAAGGAAAAAAAAAAGGTAGCAGTAGCAGGTAAAAGGAATCACATTCAGCTGTCAAGCTTGTTTAATGAGGAATTTTAATTATGAGGCTGGAAATCAATGAGCATAACTTTAGCAATGAAGTCTTAAAGGGAAACTAAATTGCTTTCTATCTTGCAAAGTTTACTGAAGCAGTTTGAGTGGCTGCCAACCATCATTGTTCTGAGAAAAGGAACTTGAGGAAATTGCAAGTCACACTGTAGCGTTTATTGTAGGAATATTTAACAACAAAAAAGGAGGATTTCCATGGATTCATGTTTAATGGGTTCTTCCTAACTGATTCATCTCTGAGTTATGATTCGTAACAACCTTTGGTTTCACATACCATATAAAATGTGTCCCTAGGAAAGTGTGGATGAAAGGAGATTGGTTGCACTGAAAATTGATAGTCTGTGTTTCATAGGGCATAAACATTGTCTTATTTGTGCCTTATTCTTTGAGAACCTGGGCTGTGAAGAACACCATGGCATGAATATTCGATGCAGTGAGAACCTAAACCTCCAAACCCAGAGATAAGGTAAACAAATGATATTGAGATCTCTGTAATGTGTGGCAGTGTCATGACTACAAGCTGTAGTGATGACTTTGGGATGCTACTATAACATCATGTTGGTGTTTCCAGTGCAACTGAAACCTTTGTAGATTTGTGATTGTATTGTGATGTTTTGTTCAAGCTACAGCACACTGTGTAATGCCAGATCCAGTGGCTACTGGAAAATGGTCCCCAGCACACCTCAACAGCACCTGTGAGGCTGAGTCTAACTGTCCCAGCACAAAGCCAAGCTCCAGCAAGAGACAGAGAAACTGTAGGGCAGAATTAAGACAACATGCTTTGCAGGACCTACAGATGTGCCCACCACAAGAGGCAGTTTTGGAGAGTCACATTTGCATCTCCATTTTAGGTATTTATTTGTTTCTCGTTAAGGTATGAAAGATGCAATTTATCAGCATTAAATAATTCCTTCCACTGCTGGTTGTTGCTGCTGTTGTTTGGGGGTGCTGCCTTGCTCCCCAATGTTGTTTAAATCAAGGCACATCTCTGAGTCTCCTGCTGTCCCTCGGAGCCCTACCTACATGGGCACCCAAAGTTTCAGTGCCCTGCTTGGGGATTAATGCTCTGAATTAGCATTTGGATATTGCAGCAAAGGATGTTCGACAAACCCTTAGTGCAAGGAGGGGAGAAGTAGTTTGGAAACCAATCTAGTTGCCATTCCATAGGAAACCCAAGTCATAGATCACGGTTATTGGTATTTTAAAAGTGGCAGTGCCTGTTAAAGGCTGGCTATTCCCTAGAATATAGAGGTAGTTGGGGCTGCAGTGGAGACACGTTGACAGCAGAGTGGAAGCTCTGAACTCACCTGCCAATGCTCTGCCTAGCTTAACTGCTATCAGTTGCTCACTTTCATGAGTCTGAAATTCATGCAGCCCCAAAAGAAAGATAAATAAAAACAAGTCAGTTTTCACCCTCCAGACACAGGCTGAGGAAATTATTTCTAATAAAATATATCATCTCAAGCAGGGGCAGATGAAATAGTTTTCTACTGAAGTTGTTCTCCCAGTTGACAGAACAGATTTCCAAATTTCCTCCGCTGGATATATTCAGTATCTTTTCTAAAATCGTAATGTCATGGAAGTTTAATGTGAATTAAACACTTTGGCAGAGATGCTTAGTACTGTGTTAGAGGTAAGCTCTTTAGTGATGCGTAAAAATCTTCATGTTTAAAGACAAAAGTAGCTTGTGACCTATCTGCTATTAAAGACTATGAATCTGATCTTTATCAGATACCCCATTGATTTAATAATGATCTTTGTGGCCTCAGTAGAGCTATAGTCGCTGACACAGGATGAGGCTTCATCAGTGCAGCAAAACCCCTTTGAGCTCAGTGGGAGCAGATCCAGACCCACCATTTGTTCTTTACAACCATCCACTGAAACCTGCACCAGCTTTATTAAATAAGAAGTGACTTGAGAAGACCTATGTAGAACCTATTCCAGAATCCTTCAAATCTGGTTTAAATAATTTTAGGGGAAAAAAAAAGGCTCATGTACCTATGCTCCACCAACTGTACAGGTAGCAACCAAGCTGGGATTAAATAATAATGAAGACAAAATAGACCAAAAAGGCATTCAAATACTTTTGGGGGAAAAGAAAAAAAGAAGATATGCCCTAAAATCGGGTACATGAAACAGGAAATATTAGTGGTCCTGTGCACAAATGAAAAGCTTTGAGTCTTATCGCTCATACTGGGAGGATCCAGGTCTGCACAGCCTTGGTATGGGGGCTGCAGCACAGGGACCACAGGACGTGGTGTGGGGCAAGTGCTGCAGGATGCCTATGTGAGTATGGGAGCTGGTGGCTGGGTGAGTCTTGGCAAACTCAGTCTCACCTCCCCAGGCTCCCTGTGGCACTAATTTCAGAGGAGTAATTTGGTCCATGCCCTATGGAGCAAAGGAGGCTGCTCCCTTAACATCTTTTACAAAAGCATCTCTTCCAGCAGTCCTCTGGAGGGAACACTGATGAGCAAGTTTTGCAAATGAAGTGGTTGTTTTAGCCTTGATGTCCATAGCAGGGGACTAATTTCATTAAGGTCCATGGCATAACATGCAATGCAAACAACAGAAGGATTCCTGGGGAGTTCAGAGCTTTCTTCTCTTCGTTCTTTACTTTAAAGCAATTTAGGGTCATGTGTTTATAGTACATATATTTGGCTTTTTCTGTCTCATGTGGGAACCACTGACCTTGACTGTCAGTATATTTTTGATAAAATTAAGGTAGAGATGAAGCAGGCTATATTCTACGAGAAATCTCACCCACTGTATCTATAAATTCTCTTTCTCATCTCCTGTGAGTGTTGAATGAGCTTTCAGGTGTCCAGTGCTATTTCTTTTATGGTGCTCCAAGAGGCCACATGAGATTGAGCGGGGGCTGCAACGCCCACAACGTTTTACTATGGTCAAAAATCAAGAAAATCCTGCTCGCCTCTCCCATGCCTTCACCCTTCAAAGGCAAATGCGTTTTCTCATCATTGGTGCATTTTATACTCCTGCATTTATAGTGAATAGAGAAATCCATGTTGCTTCAAAGAAAAGGTTTTTTCTTTTGAAAAGCTTGAGATAGACTGTTTTCAAGCATATGCCTTTTGTTTTTTTGGCCATCTTGGGCAGGGACAGCTTACATAGCATACATCCAAGCAACACCCAAACGTCATATGAAGGAGCTGGGGACTGAGTGAGGAAAGTGAACTCCTGCTGCAGTGTGTGGATTTTCTGATGGAAAAGGATCTTTAAAACATTTTTAATTCCTGAAGAGACATTTGTTGCAAAATATTTACATGCTAAGTGATGTATAAGTTTGTAAGAAGATCATTTTAATGTCATCTGTGATGCTAATTACTACACTTTGCCCGCAACCTTCCATCTTCTGTGCAATCAGCAGCCAGGGGCTGCTGGGGAAATACAGTGGTCAGCGTGGTGCACGTACACAGCCCAAATACTAAGTCATTTGGTTTAGGGACTAGACCAATCTCAATAAGGATTTAGTGAGTTTGCTATCTTTTTGCAGTCTTTCTGTACCTCTCCGTTGCTTCTCCTTCCATGAAATCATACATTTTACACGTACAGACTTTTCTTTTCCAGCATATTCACTTATTGTCGAGACTCTTCTGTGTCTCTTCTTCCCTTCTTGTCGATTTTGCTGAACTCCACAAAATTCATTCCAGCCCGTGCCATCAACCCAAGTCCTCATCAATTTTTCAGCGAATTTCTAATGCTATCGGAGGGTTAATATATGAGATGATCCCAGTGTTGTGTCAGAGGGAAACCTTTTGAGCAGGGGATGGATGTACAGTACTGCACGGGATATAAATCATTTTCAAATTAGTATTCTGTACATCTGGAGAAGAGTACATTTGTGTGCCTGCATAAATTGCCTGTGAACACATTTCAAAACCCTACGCTTAATCTTAGCAATGAACATTTCAAAAAGTAAATTAATATCTTCAAGGAGAAGAAATACAGTATATTAAGCAGAAGCCCACTGGAAAGTGTATAGTTAAGAATCTGTCAGCCTTTCTATTCTAAGCCCTGTTTTCTGAGGGGTTTATAACTCAGTTATAAAATTTCACACTAGGCTAAAGGTTGGCACGTATCGTCTCAGTTTGGCAGAGGTGACATTTTATTAGCTCTGAAGGAGTTTTGGATCCCACGTCAATGGGATATTATTTTAAACCACAGAAATGAAGTTTAAATAACTTGGGGGATGACTTAGCTGTAGGAAGGTGAGATGACTGGGACTGAAGCCCAAAGCTATGCTGTTGACTCGCAGAGGAGTGACACCGGAGGTGCCACGGGGCTGAGGTTGGGATCAGGCTTCAGCTTCGACACCAAATCTCTATGCTTTGTCCATTCCCCTTAATGTGACTTTAATTCACATCTTTATGGCTAAATGTATATCGTGTTGAGGTTATGGCTCTAGTTGGCAGTTTATAAATTAGGTTAATTAGCATTACAATGGTACTTTGTGAGGGTGCGAGTGTGTTTGTGGGTGGATATGTGTGTGTGCAGACAAGAGCTCTCCTTGGAAGCAGAAACAGGATTAAAGTGTCCATGGGAATTGTAAATTTATTGTGTAAATAGCTCCATGATTTGTTGTGTGTTTGGATTAATGCAATATATATCCATTTTAAACATTGATCTTTAAGCAAGTAATGCAATAAATCTGAATATTCCTTCAAATTACTGTTTACACTGGCCATGCTATAGATTAAAAGAGACAGTTGCCTTTATAAATTTACTTGTAGGGTACATGGGTGCGTATAAATACTTCTGCTTCCAATTATACCAAACAATGATGATAAACTGTTGTGAGTTGCCTGGACAATTGCACACAGCCTGAGTCACGCGGACGGATGGTGCTGGGCAGTGATCGATGCACACATGGCACGGTGGGGGAGGAGATGGGGAGTAAGGGACTATTGTTTGGGCCAGGAAATGTGTAAATAGGCACCTAGAATAAAAATTCTATAAAAGTATCGAAAGGAAAATATAGTTCCTTCTCAGCTGTAACACTTCTAAAAGAGGGAGCTGTGTATACTTGGCAAAACAAGGAAACAGCCATTTGTTTCATATCTACAGCAATTTGAATGGTTTGAAGCAACATGTTTATGAAAATGTAACTGTAGGTACATTGTAACTTGGCGTTGGGCTGCTTCTAATTTTCCATATCTCTTCCAAGCTTGCTGATGGTGCTGGTTTTTGTGTTCTGTATTATTAAATGGGCTTAATTTGATAACTGGGCAGCATCTCAGAAAGGATGCTGTGTTACCACTGTGACAACTTCAAAATACATTCGCACCAAACTCCAAGGGTTTAAATACGGTGTTAAGACATGCCAGAGTTCATAGGCATGCAAATGCACTTAAGGAGGTAAATAAGTAGGTTTAGTTTTAGTTTCAGTCTTTAAAGAGAAATCTCACAGCCATCAGAAGCCCCCTAAAGGGAGGCAGAGCCAGTGGTGGTTTGTACTTGAGCAGCAAGTCTCTTCCCAGGCAGGCTTCTTCCTTCCCTGATTCACCAGGCAGCTGTCCCATGGCTGGGGACAAATTTGCCAGTCTTGTCCTGGTTCAGAGCTGTACCATCATAGTGTTACAACTGATGATACTGCTTGGTCTTTCTGCAGATGGTTTCTTAGTGCGTGGAGTAAGTCAGCTTCCAAACAATGCACCAAAAGACCCAAATCCCTAAAAAGCATGATTTCTTCACACATGGTGCAGAACTGTTTTCTGACCTTTATAAGTAAAAACATACTTTCTGATGTGTTTTTCCACAGTTCAGGGAAAGTGTGGTTGGTTTGAGGTCTTACACCAAATCCATCCCCCATACCTCTTCTGTGTACAAACACAGAAGAGCTGTCCCTGTCTGGCAGCTCCTGAGGAGGGGACACTCTTATTGTACCAACGGGTTGCACTGAACAAGAGCTAGCCAGATGTTAGTTTAATGAAATCATGCTATTTTAAAACTCAGGAAGAAGAGATCACAATTGGGCCCTCTTGCTTCTTTTACTCTCTTTGTTATCCCTCCTCTTTCACGTGTATTTCTAAGAGAGAAAAGAAAAAAGAGTAGTGATTATTATAAATTCTAGGGAGCTGGCAGCAGTAGTAATTAACAAGTAATTACCAATAAACAATTTAACCACATCAACTTGGATCCCACCTACCACTTGGCAACAATAAATTTGTGGAGGCTCTGCAGGCTGCTGGACAAACAGTCCACAGGGAGCTTGGCCGGTGCTGTTAGTGCAAATAAACAACGCTGTGCCGAGAGGCTAAACAAGAGCCCAGCATGGAATGGCCACGAGCAAGAGGGAAAAAACCCTCCCTCGGCACAAAAAACGGCACAAAACCTAACAGTGGTTACAGTTTGAAGAGCCAGCCTCAAACCACTCACAGTTTATTGCAGCCCCAAATAAGTATCCCATAAACAGCAGTCAAAGCCCAGCGTTCGGCATCTTAAAAACCCAGCTCTTTGAAAGTAGAAAAAGAAAAGGCATTTTGGGGACGTAAGGAGAGAGCTGGAGAGAAACAAAACACTTCCAAGTCAACTGGTTGGCTACAACTGATGTCTAATGGTACTAAATCTGATTTGAAATCTCCCATTCTCATCTTTGTGAATCAGGATAGGTTTATTGGTGACTTCCAATGGGGCAGAGCAATCTCCTTCTTATATATACAAGCAGGATTACTTTCTCTCTCTTTTTTCTTAAATATGACTATAATGATCTTGGAGGAATGATAGACCTTGTTCACACTGCCACGTCTGCTAATGATCTTCATCTTGCATTCCTACACTGAGGTTAAGGCCAATTTTCTGCTGAAGGGAGAAAATAAGGACAACGGGATGACATAAGAATTTGATGAATGTAGACTAAGTTGGTTTTTTTTAGTGAGTATAACATAGCAAACAAATATAATGAAATTAGGGCACTTGGATTTGGGAGTTTTATGAATTAATACCAGAACCTTCTGTGAGAATTAGTTCTTTTTATGTTAACTTTTATGTTAAACGTTTAACATCACTCAGTCTTGAGATTTGCACTTAATAAGCCATATGCTGATATCCTCCTGGAATGTATATAAAGAAGAGGGTGATGATAGCTAAACTTGAAGCCTTTGTTGTCTGCCACCCAAAACAAGCCCCCAGTATGTTTGTTGTGACTTACATGTCTCATTTGTGCTGACAAGCTTCCTATCAGCCCATCCCTACCCTACAGATCTGCTTCCCGGCCATTTCTGAGCCTGTGTTAGATGCTGCAGTGTGTCTGCCTGGTTTTTCCTTTAGATTGTCCGTAGCCTGCTGTTTTTTATTTTCCCTGAGGTTCTGTAGTTGCTGTTGCATTTGCTTAGATTTTCTTAATTCAAATTTTTTTTTTCTTTTTGGAGAATCCTAGATCTTCTAACAAACCCTCACGCTGTGTTCCCCTGTAACTTAAAAGCAATTAAGCAAAAAGTAATGATTTTCAACATCTATCATTTAATTTGAAATTACATATGGATTTAATGGAGGGGGAGGAAATAGTGCTTTGAGAGATTAGTTCTTAAATTTTGATTTAAGAACTGAGTTATTAGCTGAAATAATATGAAGCGGGGCTGCTTTTTTTGACCTTTCTAAAGTCTAGCCTAGTCAATTATTACAGCAGAGCAGGGAACCAGGGAACAGCTTTGAATCAGTCAGACCCAAACTGATTTAAGTTTGCATGGGGTCGAATAAGACATTAGTTAAAAATAACTAATGTATTCTTTGACCTCCATAATGAGAAAGGACATTTACAGGTTTTTCACTATACATCTGATCCTGTTTATTTCGTTTTGCAATTCCAAGACAGACTGGACGTTTCCATAGAGGTCTAGATAGTGGGGTTTTTTGTGAGTTTCCTGCATCAAAGTATTCTTTCAGTTACGTATTTTGTCCACCAGTTTATATTGTGGCTGTATTTTGAGGAAAGATTGAATAAGACAACCACAGCTCCCTATGCTGGAAGGAGCGGAATCACTAGGGCTCCCAGCTTCCTGCAGCCTGCTTTAAGAGCAAAACTCAAGTTAGTGATGATAAACCTACTTTGTTGCTGTTTTCCAGACAGAATTAGGAAGGAATTATTACTGGAAGGCTCCTTCCTCATGAGATCTTAATTATCTTACCCATCTCCTCTCCCTGAGCACCTCTGTGTTGAGGTTAGGAGGGAAAGCCAACCCATAACCCTGTGAGCTCACAGAGGGCAGCTAAAGGTTCTCTGTTCCGTGAGGAAAGAAATTCCTGGAAAACATTGGTGAAAGATGGAGAAAATAAAGCAGAAAAGTGGGTGAGTAGTGCAGACAAGTGTGAGGGAAAGGAGCATTGATAGCAAAGTGAACCCAACCCTACAGAAACTTTGATGATAGTAAAAAAGATCCTGACTTTGTTTTGTCAGGCTTCAGCTCTTCCCGAGGACAAGAGAAGAAAACAGAAGTTGTTTCCATTTTTTTCTCTGGATAGCTCTCATTTCTGGACTCAATTGTCAGCTGATGTTTCTCTGGTTTGATCCTTTGGTGTGCTTGGGAGCTCTGATTTATGTATCTGCCTTTTTCAGTTGTATAACCCGAGAAGATGCCTTTATAACTAGTATATTTGGTGTTGTAAAGAAAATATTAGTATGTCAGGCTTCCAGAGACTTTAAAATAGGCCAGCTGGCTTCTCAGAGTGCACAGCTTGAAATGGTCACTTCCATTTTCAACTGAGCAGCACTGCAGTCAGGAGGAGAGTTGATTAAATTAACCACAGACTAAGGTTGGTAGAGAGCATAACACAAAGCGACTTCTCCCCGGAGCAAGCAGAAGATTTCTGACACATACAGTGACAGAACATGATCTTTTCCCTGCCTCATGCTGCAGTGTTTACTGTAAAATATTACGTTTCCTTAATACGACCTACAGAAAAAAATGTATTAGCATTTACCATCAAATTAGCTCAACAATTTAGGTTCTACTTCATCACTTGTACCCAGCTTCCCACATAAATGTTTAGCAGTACAGGTAGTTTATGTTTCTCCTATGCATTCTCATGCTTCCAGCAATACAGTTTTTAGGAATAAAGGCTACTCATATGAATAAGATTCTGTAAGATTAACAAATATAAGGCCTTGATTCACTGAAGAAATGGTTCTCACACTTGTTGCTGTTCAGTCAAATGGCTTCCATGGTATTTTCCTCCTTCATCTTCAGTGAATCTTTTTGTAGAGACCTATCCCAGTCAGTAGGAGTGAAAGAGTAAAGACTTTATTTGCACGGCCTCTTGTTCCCATTGCCTCTGTGCGGCATATAGAACAGCAAAACTTTATCCAGCAAGGTGTTAGAGCTCTCAAGTCCTATTTAAGATCCTTTGGGAATATAGAGTTTTCACCACATTTGAAGAAAACATCAGAAAGGTGTCAGAAGGAAATAAATACAATCAGGGAGCACCCCTGTGAATGGAGGAGACTGATCAAAAGCAAGAGGCATCTGAGGATCCTTTCCTTTGTGGTAAAATGTTAACGTGATGGTCCCGGGGCTTCCTTCAGCTCCTCAACAAGACAGAACTGCTGAGTGAAAAGGGACAGTGGCATCCTAGGCTAATGAGCATTTTTATTCATGCCTTCCACCCGAAATATTATCTATTGCTTTTGTTGTCTCTAAAATCCCACTAATCCATTCTGTTTCTTCCTGTTCCCTTTTTACAAGGGTTTTTTTGTGTGTTTTTATTTTTCCTAGTTATGTTTGCAAAACATTCTCACAGCCCAAAAACACCTGGGTATTTGGGAAGCAAAACAACTTAGCACTTACTGTGGGTGTCACAGTAATCTTTTGTAATCAAAAATAGGTATAATTGCATGTCTCTGGCAAAAGAGCTTAACTGTCAAAGGATTAAGCCACATCCTGATCAATGGAAGTGACTTCCTAGAAAACAGACAGGGAAAGATTTCCTGTAGTTAACAGCAATAAGGGAGAGGAACTTTAAAAACAACTCTCTATTTGATAACTACAGAAATCTAGCTAAGTCTTAGGGATTTAGCCAGGGAACATATTGGTTCCAGCAGACTATGGTAAAGTTAATTAAGGATGATTAATGGAGCATTTTCCTTCCAATGATATCTGTGACAGAACAAAGCTGTCTGAGGCTTGTCAAGCAGAATTTGAGTTGAATGAGTATTTATGTGATCAAATCTGAAGGGCTGCCTCTTGACAGAGCAAGGATTCATCAATCAATTGCGCTGGCTTGCAGTGGTGGGAAATTGGTCTATCAGCATAGCTCTACTCCCATCCCCCATTTTTTCATTCAATCATCCCTTAGGCTACAATGCATCTTTAGCTCTTACCTCTGACCACCTTAAGGGCTATCAGAGAAAAGTAAAAGCAAGAGCTAAAACATCTATTATAGTGGTTATTTCTCAGCTGTACTCATACAATTGATTTCTTTTAAGCAGAGGCCCAGGCACTGTAAAGTGATACAAGCCTGTTCAATGAATTAATTGGTTTTAATAGAAGTTCAGCTTTGAGCCTGAAGAATATATAGTGCTCTCTTGCTAGAAAGTCTCCTATTAGGGAAAGCACCTGCACAAAAGGCTCTGGTCCTCTCTTAATCCTGCTGCCCTCATCATAATCACTTCATTTAAAAAGGCAAGAACCTTAATTTAAAAGGAAGGGGCACCACGTGTGCTCCCGTTTCTGTGCGTTTAATCACGCGTCAGTTCCTGGGAGGGGAATACTGGCTGTGTGCTCTTGGCTGTGGGCTGCCCTCGCAGCCCTTTGATCCCTGGGATGCAAGTCATGCCAGGATTTGGGTAGAAGAATGATGCCACTGTGAATATACCGATATCTTTGTTTAATGACTAGCTCGCTTGCTTTCACTGCTGTAAGGCTTAAGTGGAACTAGCCAAGAACTGTGTAAGATGATGTACATCTCACGGAAAACCCAGAAAAAGACAAGTTCTAGTTCTACTCGGAATAAAGTTGAGTCAGGTATCCTTGTATTTCAGGTGGCATAAGTTTAGCTCCGTTTTCTAACTCAGTACATAGAAGATTTAATTCCCGAGTGCTCAAGTTTTGTTCTTTTGGGCCCTCACCAAGCAAAATACACAAGTGGTATTTGAAACTGAGACACCGAGACAGCAGTTAAACATCTGTGTCTTTAGCCATCCTTAGCCATTTAGCCTATGTTAGCCATCTATTGTTCAGCGCTTTAAACTGATCATCAGTTTAAAAAGAGAGGCACCTCTTGGGGGCAATTCACCCATTTTCCTATAAACACCTAGGTGGGGATGATGAAGGTTGCATGCAAAAGTCTAATCTCTCTCTAAGGGGAGCTTGGACTCGACACCTACCTTTGAAATGTGTAAAGCTCACAGTAAAAATAAAATCTGTGAGAAGTGGATTACTTTCTTTGGTGCAGTCATAAGCTCTTGGTTGCGTGCCTCCCTCATCGGATTTGCACGGTAATATTCCTTCTTAAGTTACCGGTAAAAATCAGGTTTCTAGGACTTTTGTGAATTGGAAAATTGAAGTTCTGTCTGGTAATAATTTTGAGGTTTGGTACCTACCTCAGTTAGGCCAGCTACAAATTAGGGAGGATAAAGCCAAGTCTTTGCTTTTTTTTCCCCCAGACTTGTATACTTTACACAGAGAAATAGAGAGGAGAAAACAACAGTGTTCCAGTGTGCCCTGACCTAAGGAGGACTGGCTCCGTCACAGACTGTCCTTACATTTTTATGCAGGTTTCCATACCAGGCTATACCCCTTATATAAATCCAAAGAGGCCTGCAAATGCAAATAAGTCCCATAAACCTTGTTGGCCCAATATGATTATTGTTAAGAGCCTTTTTTTCCATCAGTAGAGAATAGTATTTCTTATGTGCAAGCAAGCTTAGAAACCAAATGTCTAAATATTTAACCAAAGTTATTTCAAAGAATTTCGTTATTTATCTTCTTTATGATTTATATTATCACATTCTCTGTCTGTAGTTGTGGTTTATCATAAGCAACCCATCTGCTATAACAGCCAAATTGGAACATTCATATAAGATGCGTTCCGATATCATAAACATGACAAAAGATAGATTACGTTTAGTCTTTCTCCATGTTTAACCAGTTTAATTTGTTTCCTATGCAGAAGAGGCTCTAAATTTACTTAATATATGTTAGCACTTAGGAACATGGTTAGGAACATGACTAGGGTCTTAACCTATTCGTAAATAAATGGGAAGCTTCCTGTCTGAGTAAAAGAAAGAGAGAGAATTTATGTCAAACAATCAGGAATTTAATACATAGTGCTCTATTAGGATGTCCAGTTTGTGTACATACTCTTAAGGCATGATTACGAATAACTTCACTTCTTATAAACAATGTGACTGAAGAAATTACTCACAGATACAACAAAAAGCGAAAGAAAGGTAGGAAGTTTTAGCTGCAGCCAATAAAGGAATTACTTTCCCTGAAAAGGTTAAAAACTCAAGCATTTATTTTTGTTGCCATAATATTTGTCTTTGCAGGTTTAGCTTTCTTAAGAATCCCAAAGAAGATGCTGCATCGGGAAAGATTTTAGTGACCTGAGTTCAAAGTCATATCATAGATCCAACATTTTCTCCGACAGCTTTGGTTTTAAAGTAACTCTAATGCTGGGCTAAATCTGTGAAGTGACTGTCCATATTTGTATCACTCTAGAGAGGGCTTTTAGTGATTACAGGCTTGAGCCGGCAAGTTGTTGAACGCCTTCAACCTCTGTCGGCTTTGTTGGAAGCAAAGGGTCCTCAGCACACGGCCAAGAGTGCTCAGCACCCCCAGGACACACCTTGATGTGAGTTTTCACGTTGAAAGGTCAAGTAGAGGACTTTTCATTTCAAGCTAAAGAGTCATTCATTTTTCTCTCTTAAGGTAAAAAGTCACATGATTAGAGAGTGTGTGATTAACTGTTAAGGAAACAATGTCCATAATGATATATAAAGGTGTTGGCTTCAAAAGTTACGGTTGGATTTCTTCAGAGGTGTTAAATATATGGTGGTCCAATACCACGCAATTCATGAATACTAAAAATAAATAGAAGCTTATTTCTGTGATGGTGATTTACTACTAAGCAATTTTGAGCAAATATATTCACATTATAGGATATGAATACAAATCAAACATAACTGAGCTGGCCTTTATGAGAATGAAGTGTCAGTACATTTGAAAATATGTGTAACACCAAACCTTAATCATTTTACCACACATTAATATTGCAACTGATTATTCTGTGTTCCTGAATGTTTAAGGTTTTGCTATCAATTTGCCTGCTACAAGGATTGCACACCTTCTATGCTTATCTGATAGTCAGTCATTTCCAGGTTGTGATGCTACTGATCTAATTTAGTTTGATAAAAAGAGCTTCTCCTGTGGCAAAGTCCTGGCCTCCAAAGAGCATTAACACAATAGAATAGGAGCACAGAGAAAGGGAAGAATATCTGTGGAACTAACAAGTTACACGTCTGCCTTTGCCAGCATCAGATTGGCTTTCACTGCATTTCTTCTTTGCTCATGTCATTTTCTTGGAATGCAGTTCCCAAGGTGGAGACTCCATCTTCATGTCTGTACTTGAAGTATTTTATACTCTGTCGGCACCAGGAAAAGTAATGGGTCACACCCTGGGATTCTTATTACAATAGTATTACGTTTGCTCGGATAGGAAGGTGGCACTGGGCCCACTAGTACTAGCTGAGATCATAACCCTCCTATGTGTGCAAATGGTTAATAAATTCTTCTCAGCCTTTACTCCAAATTATTTAGGGGCTTTACTACAGACAGCAGAAGCCAGGAGACCTGTGCAATGGGTGGGGAACAAATGAACCAGAGATGGTTCTCACTGTAGGACCTTACAGTCAAAGAGAGCATTAATGGTTGCATAAAAGAGAGGAGGAAACCAACACCTGTCATCTTGACAGCAGCTCTAGCATACCATGAGATTAATCCTTATGAATTCAAAGAGGAATTTGAAGGAAAGTTGGGAGGAGACCAGTGAAATAGCTTTGGGGATGTTTGCAAGGAGAGACTGCTTCATCCAGAGAACAGAACTGAAGAAAATGCAGTGTTTCAAGAGTTACTTCTGTGGGCTGTTATTGGAAGGGGAGTTGACATTGTATTCCCAGACAGTGATGACATGCTCCATGTGCTAAAGCACAAAGAGCCCTGAAAATGAAGGTGGCAGGTTTTTCTTGAGGGAAGAGAGGCGATAGAGGGGTTCAGAGGTGTGGCAGGGCAAAGCGGTGGAATAAGGAAAGAGCAGCAGCATTCGTCTGTGATCTTGGGTTGTTCATCCCATGTCTGGGCACCATACACTTGCTTAGGCTTTTTGTGTTTTTAATACTGTGTAGCCAAATAACTTGGTAATTAAAATGGTGATGACAGTGCTAAAAACAGTTACTTCCCTTGTGATCTTTTAAAAGATGGACAGATTGAAACGAAGCAAAAAGAAAGGAGGAACTATCTGGAAAGGCAGCAGTAAATCGTGACCGCAAAACCCTGGCTATCTGGGGCTGTTTATCCCAGCCTTGCTCTGCTTCCCTCACTGATAACACAGTTTAACATACACCCGGGCATTGTTTTGACACTGAAAGATGAAGCAGCTTTTTACAAGCTGTACCCCTTAGCCACGCTTTCCCTCAAAACACCAACTGGCTCACTCGAGTCCCTTGATCCCATTTTTCTTCTCCTAAAACCAGTATGTTTATTGGGACCAGTGCTAGGGAAATTCCACTAACTGTTTATATCTGAGGCTTCTCTTCCCTTTCTATATTTCCCTGGGAAATGGGGCAGTATAGATTCTTGCTCCACACCCATGGCTTTGTGTTTGGCTGGTTTTATTTTGCTGAATGATTTTCCCCGACTGCATTTCCACGGAGCAGCTGTTTGTGTTTAAAAACCACCTGCGCAAGTAGCTCTGTTTTCAGGGGAGGAAAATGTCACTTGTAAAAGGAAAAAGCCCTAAGGTGTTGGAGTTCGCTGGGAGTTTTAATTTGATGTGTATTTTTTCCTACTGATTGATGAATGTTGGAAGTGCAACTTTTAGCCCTTGATAACTAATGAAACTGAGTGGTACTAACAGTCACCGTCTGGTATGGTGATGTGTAGTTAAACTGAACCCCTGCGAGGAAAGAGATTGGGTTTGGACCAAGTAGGAAAATCCCATATCCCCTGATTTCGGCAGAGAGAATGAGGTAGAGAAAAAGAAGCAGCATCTCTACAGAGAGTGAAATTATTGGGCAAAATGTTGAGCTTTTGCATGGCTGGGCAAGGTCTAAGATGATGTGATGCATGCAGGGTGTAAGATCTCCCAGGAAAGGAGGATCAACAACAGGGGAAATCTCACCCTCATTTAAAGCCTGTGGGAATTCTGGGGACCTTTCCTGAAGGGCTCCTGAAGTGCAACGAGGAGTGATAACATTATTTCCCAGCCATCACTAATCTCAAGGAGTTGGGGTTTATATTACACTTGTGTATTGCATCGGGGTGTTTGTGAAGCCATTGATTGCAGCCAGGAGTGGCTCCCAGCCTGTCCTGGCCCTGGGGAAGACTTGTTTGCTCTCTCCGTGTGCCTTGGCCTTTCTCCTGCTGGTCCTAATGCTGCCCCACCTCCTACTCCTCTTTCATTTCCTCCTGTGTGACGTTATTTTAATTTAAGTTCTTTTCAAGTGATATCAACTCCAAGTACCTAAACCCCTTCCACTCTCACCAAACGCAACTGTGTGCTTGGTGCTGCCTCTGCTTGGCAGCATGGGATGCTCACAGGATAAGAAACCACATCAGGCCAGCAGTAAATGGCAGCAAATTCTGGCTTTCAGCCCCTGTTGAAGCCATTAGATAATGATTTCTTGCTGCAAAGTTGGCACTGAACCTCCCCAGACCAGCAGTACAGTAGAAGGTCATTTATATGTTACATGCTGGGACCAGTAGGAGTGGTAGTAAGCTAAGAACGAAATTGTACCCAAGTTTGAAGAGATTTACGCCATTATTTATAGAGATCTATACAGTTATGCATATATCTTTTGAGATGTATTTAGGACTTAATGAGCACCCTTGTTCATTCTGCCATCAAACCCATCCGTACGGTTTCAAGGAGTTGTCAGTAGCTCACAGCCAGCCTTGGCAGAAGCCAAGCTATCTGTATCCCAGCAAGAGAATTTCTGGAGTGTAGAAAACACTTTCAGTTCTGGTTGTCCTTGCAGACAGGTTCACCGCCTCCAGCACCTCCTGAGCTTCCCTGTTCTCTTTCTGCAGCTCTGCAGTCCATACGTAGTGATGGCTGTATCTTTCAGCTGGTGTTTGGGTGGGATAGTTGAGCTCCTCACTTCTCCATGCCAGCTAGAGTCCGTTGCAGTAAATTGGAAACCAGAGAGGTCTTGGCATACTGTGGCTTGTAAAGGCCTTGTAAATGGTTTGTACAAAAATTTTCCCAAATGGAAACAGCACTGCGCCTTCAGTTTAAAGTAGCTGTGATAGGAAAGAGAGGTAAATCTATGCCTTTCTACCTCTGTGGTTATATTGTAAATGCCAGACAATGGAAAACCAGTAAAGAAAAAGGCATCTGAAAGCAAAGAAAGCACTTGGGAAGTTAGACTTGCTTGCTTTTTGGCTTCTGTGTCAACTAAGCTCAGCAGGCTCTTCAGACACAACTGGTTTTAGCACAAAGGCCTCTGCTGGGTCTAGTTTATGAAACCACTTGATTGTGAAACCATCAGTTGTGCACTGGTGGAAGATCCTCTCACTGTACAAAATGTGCTGGAATCCCCAGGGACTACCAGCCATCATTGTCATTTTAGGAGGGCTGCCTAAGAGTAGAAGAGAAAGGTTCTCTTCCTGTGTAATGCATCTTCTCCGGCTTTAGAAACTGGTGAAGAGTTGGGTGGAAAGCATCTTGCTGGTCTCCTGATCACTGCAACAGGCTGCAAAACTCCCCAAAGTGTTTAGGCAGGAGAGTCTGAGATTCATGAGAGGAAAGGCAAAGAGTGGCAGAGGATGAACCACTATTTTGGCAGAGGTTTTATCTGATTCAGGGCAATGCTGCGAGCATGTTCATCAGGACACTTGGCCTCTTCTCTCCCTCGCCTGCAAAAGCAGTTTGCATCAGGCCAAGTAACCTTTGGAACCACAAGATTCCAAACTCAGTGAACAGGTTTAGAAAGATATTCCAAGCTGCGTAAGGGGGCAGTGGGTCAGGCAAGATGGGTGTGTGGATGGGGCCATAAGGGAAGGGACTGCCATGTTCTCCTCTTGCTTCTTGGGCACAGCTCACCCCTGTGTGGGCACTTGTCACACCATGTGAGAAGCTGTCTTGGGTAGAGGGACTTTCAAAAGGTTAATAGTTTCCTGCTAGATTAGCTTCTTGAAATGGCTTCCCAGGGCTTAGGATAAGCATTGAGCTGGCCTCATAGAGAAGCCAGGAGAGTTCACCCTGCTCCTCCAGCCCCTACCTCTGCCTGAGCCTGTCTCAGGTCATCCCCAGAGGCTGGTGAGTCTGCAGGCAAAGAAGAAATGTACTGCAAATAAGGAATCCTCTCTTACCTGGGAGGATAAGAGTTTTATACAGTCCATACAGCATCACAGAGAAGAGCAAACAGGAAACAAAGCTCCTGATCCTGAGATCTGGTGGCAAAGGAGGTCCCGAGGAGAGAAGCTCCTCCAGCCCCTACCCAAGGCCACTGTCCTTGGGAAAAGTGTATCTGTCTCTGGAATAAGGAGGACACTGTTGCCATATTTATGTAAAAATACACAGCTGTAAAACTGGAGCTAAATATTTGCAGGGTAAAGAAGTGACTTCATTGGCAAGGCCTCCTTAACAAAGCTGAAAGAACAGTGAGCAAATCCATCGTTGCTCCTTACTCAGCCTCAGTGTAGGTTATCTTTCTATCAGCATTCTGCTAATCTCTGAGTATCAGAGCTTTGTTTGTGTAGATGTTGGTGTTTAAATAGGTCTGAATACCATTTCAAACCTCATATTCATTTGTAAATGTCACTGCTCACAATCACACAGCACAGAGAAGCAGTTCTGCAAAACCTGCACAACTGAAAGTTGTTGCAAGCAACCACAGCAGTGCAGGCTGATTTGCTAAAGGATAGTTATTTGCTGAAGAAGTCACCATGTAACGTGTAATAACAACAACTGACAGTTTGTCTGCACACATTTCATGAAAGCAGAGGAGAAGGCATTGCAAACAACCTTTTCATTCTTATTTTGGAGCATAAATCCAGTTTGCGACTGCTTGCACAATTCCTGTTGTCATCTGTTCATGCAGAACTTATCTGCAACACCTCCACAGGCAGGTGCTCTAAGTGTATATATAAATTCATCTTCGTAGTGGCCACTGGTGCCACAACAAATGGCATTCCAAACAAACTCTCTGCTATAGACTGTGTTGGAAAGCATCATTTAACACATCATTTAGAGTACATCAGAGCAAATCTCATGCAATCTGAGCATTATTCCCTACTGAAATGACTTCTTTTTATTTAGCATTTTGAATTAAGAATAGAATCGAAGTGCTTTAAACATGCAGGTTCTTCAGTTTGGTGCTTAGAGTTGGGAAATGAGGGTTTATAGTGCAATGCCTAATTAATATATTTCATGTGAGCTTCACAAAGTAAACGATGGTATATCTACTACTATTGTTACTTTTGAATATGAATAACAATGACACAGACAGCCTGTTTAATTAGTTGTTTATTAAAACCCAGCTTGCTGGGCGCAAGAGGACTGTCCAGATCCTTTCTGCTCTCCCAGCCCAGGCAGAAGTAATCCAGAAGATAGGATTCTAAACCATGTGCTGACATTTTGCTGGGGTCAGTGTAAATGCATAACTTTCTAGTAACACAGTTCGATTCAGTGAGTCCTTTCAGCAATTTCATTCATGCATTGAAAGCAACCACACAGGCCTACATATCCATTCAGGTGTTTCATGCAGAGGGCTCCATGTCTTACCAGGAAAGTAGAGAGATGCTTCTGAGGAACAGCCCTCCCACTCTTCATCTTGATTTATATTACAAGTTACAATTTCAAACAGTATTTTCAATTAGGGAAGATGGGCTGAGACTGTCCTTTGTTTCCTGTCCACACATTGATGTTGGCTGTTTTCTATCTTGTCTTGCTCTCTCTGTAAAGTGACAGCAACAACTCTTTGTAGCACTCGCCATCTAACCTTCATTTTCACTCTTACTGTGGAGTCAATCCTGCTTTAGATATAAATCAGTGCTTTTGGTTCAGTGTGTTCCTGTTCCAGCACTTCTGAAAGGGTGTGAACAGTTACATATTTATTCAGTCTTGTGCCTTATAAAGTACATGACTGCAGTGACAAACTCTTCTGGCTTGTTTTATGGTGCTATTAAATAAGGTGACGCTGACTTATGCCAACTGATGAGTTCAACTGTAAAATGATGGTAATGTGAGAGAAGAAACAGTAAGAGAAACAGCTAAATTCAGGATGCTGAGCTAGGAGAGCAGAACTGCCACCATCCTGCAGCCTGGGATCTTCTGTGGTGTAGAAAAAGCCCCACCTTGCTCCATGCTTTTCCCTTTGCAAGCTGCAGGGCTTCTGTGCAAATAGCTGTTTTATAACATGTTTATCACAAAGCAGCGTGGGCCTGTCTACTAGGTAATGTTCTTTCTCTGACTGCTAAACAAACACTTGAATTGTTGCCCTCTCTGTCTAAAGGCAATCAAGGCTTTTTTTCTATTGCCCTTAATGGGGTCGGGATTTCACAATGGGAATATTTTATGTCTCTGCTCTGCACTTTGAGCATTTGTCTCTGGTGAGTTTACAGTGGATGTCTCTGTATGATCCTCCTGCACTTTGGGGCAAGAGACCAAGGTGATGCTGGTCCTGTTTGAGCTCTGCAGCCTCCTGTGGACTCTGCCCAGAAACAGCTAAAAATATTTTTTCCTAGTACATGACTTCACCACACCAGCAGTGAGATACCATCTTGCCCTTTGTGTTTGGGCTGCATGACATTTTTTTCTTTCCCAAGCAACAGGCAGCATGGCCCCGTCCCGGCTGGCGAGGAGGAGCGGTACAGCCCTCTGCTGCTGCCCAGCATCCTGCCCAGATCTCCTTCTGATAAGGAGCAGGCAACTGGGAAACTCCTGGCTGGTATTCTATGTTGGTGTCTGAGCTGGTGGATGTTCTACATTTGAGCTGGAAAGGGATTACTTTTGAGTACCGAGTGTATTGTTTATAGAATAGCACTTGGCCTTACTTTTGTCCCCAGGGAGCGCTGGGTAACAGGTATTTCTGTCAATACTCACTTTTGTTTAGTTGACTCATGATTAAATGTGAGCAAACACTCGGGTTGGTGGATGTGCGTGGGTATATACATGTGCTGTGCTTACACCTACACACACTCTCACAGACTGATGCTAGATCTAGTTTGCTACTTGGGAGCCAGGAGTGCTTGAGAAGAGAGGAAGGTGAGCAGCTGTGTACTAACTACCACGACCTCCCCAGCTCCACATCTAGAAGGGGTTTGAGAGGGTCACTTACATCCTTCTGATATCTCATATCACCAGCTGATTTGCAAAGAGGATAACTTGAAAAGAATATCACTTTGGGTAATTGCAAGGTTTCCACTTTGCAGCCTTCAACACAGCTGAGTCAGAGAGTTGCAGCAAGGTTGGTTCCAGTGGCTGGATCTGCACCTGCACAGGCTGGATCTTCTTGGTCACAGGTTGGGCCTCCCATGTGCAAGCCAGGCATAAAGTTCTCCTCGTTTGAGGGCTCCATTACTTGCTTAAATACTTGATTTTCACAGCAAATGTCACAGAATTTAATATATAAACAGAGTCAGTGCCTCATAAGTCTTAAATTTTGGAGGGTCAAGTATCTACTGGTTGTACCCCAAGCTCCTCAAAGATCTGACACATCTTTGTACAGAATTTTTGTAGGTGTTGACAACATTAAACTAACAAAACTATACAAATAAGATGCTACTCAAAACAGTGATATATCCCAGAAAAGAAGTGGCATAAAATGCCCTAGAGCATTTTTACCCAGTGTAAGTGAAAGAGGTACAGCTGGCATTCCTACAAAGGTACCGAAGGACATTGTTTTAGGATTGGACCAAGTAATTTATTTTGGGGGAAGTCTTAAGTAAAATCTGTTCATTTATGGGGTTTAAAGAGTTTGGTTCACTTATTTACTTTGGATTTTTGTGTTCACTTTCATCCCCTTTTGTACTTCCTTGGACAAAATCCAGACAGGCAGAGTAACTACAGAAAAGCTGTTCTCACCACAGGGAAATAATGTATTATGCTAATTCCAATTAAAGGAAATTTCTTAAACTGTAAATATAGCCTTCAAGAGAGAAATGAAAAGTGTGGAAATTAACATTCTTGCCAGATTTCCAGCTCAATTCTGCATACTCAAGGGGTTTGGGTCAGGCTCAGATAAGCATCCAAAATTTGGGGATGTTTATCCAAACCTTATTTCTGAACCTTCTAAGTTCACTCCTGACTAATCATAATGGAGCTAGTGGTAGCAGGATATGAATGTAGAACATTTAGCTTAGAAATTGGCAGCTCTTCATCGTTTCACAGCTAGGAGCCTTTGACCAAATATCAACTCTGCTAACCAAAACAAAATAAAATAATGCCTTGACTTGGTCTCCAGCCATACCACCTTGTGCTACAGCCCTGCAAGATCTTCCAGGATGGGCTGGGCCAAGGAAGGTTTTGGCTGGGGGACCTCCTGGGAAAATATTGATGTTACTGGAAGCATCCCTTGTGATTCAGGAGGTGACACTTTCTCTGGGTCGGTGTTAACTTGTGTAACTGTTACGTGTATGAGGTGTTCTTTTAGATTTGGGAAATTTCCAAGGGCTGGTGGGTCATTAAAGATGTTTTCTGAAAGGCTCACATGTTAACTCCATGTTCACCTGAAATGCTAGTGCCATAACCAACCGTGTCACATGGCCAACAAGCTCTCAACTGGAGGTGGTACTCCTCACTTCACTGGCTCCCTGCTCCATCCCCTGCTGTTTGCTTGCCCGGTCATGAAGGATGTGAGTTCCCTGGAGAGCTTAATGTTGAAAAGTGTTTGGAGTATTTTTTTTAATGAAATGAGTGGCAGATGACTGAGGGTCTTGAATTAGCTCTTGAAGAAGTAGGTTTTTCTTTCTCTACTCATTCTTGCTTTTGCCATCACACCCTTTGCTTTAAACACAGGAGAGAGGAGCTGTGTCTTGCTGCCCTGCTGTAGGCACCTCCCAGTGCACTTTACTATAAAGTAGCAAGCCATAATATTAGCTCAGGATACATAGATGTATCCTTTATGGATATCACCCTTCAAAACACCACCAAGCTACCCTCTCAGCTGCTCACCTATTTTTTCACCAATGCATTTTATTTTAGTTAAGGGGTGTCACTCTAAGTAGCTGTATCTGATTTTTACTATGACATTGGTATTCAGGCCAGGAATAAATCCATCCAAGTGCAAATTGTTGCCAGGTAAAAGAGCACTGAAATGTTTAGTGAAGCTATACCAGGCATTAATTTGATCACATGCACTTGGATTGTAGGTACATACTCTGTTACCTAAAATTCCTTCAGATTAGCTTAGACTCATCCCTAAATAACAGATATTCAGTTTGCACAATTGCAACAGAAGACATCCACTGAAACTTCTGTTTTAAAGGAAAAAAACTCTGGCAATTGAGAGTAACAACAGATGTCACAAAAGCACATTAAAAGATGTTTGAAATACCTTTGAATCTAGTCCTTATGGCTACAGAACATATTGGGATTTTTAAAGTTCAGTGATTTGAGATACTTTGTTAAACACATTTTATTAAACATTGCTTATATTCTTGTCATTTCTCTTGCATCTTCCTCCTAAAATCAGCACAAATAATTGCTTACATTCTACCAGACCCTCTATTCACTAGAAGCATAGATGTACAACTGCAAAACCTTTTCAAAGTAGCAACGTGACAGTTTAAACTAAGCACCTGTTTCCCTAATGTAGGTTTGGCAAGATGCTAGCTTCCATGTAGCTTATGCCACTCAGATGTCAATTTTTTCTTCATTAGGCCAATCTGTTAGTGAACTACACCATGTTCTGAAATTCACATCAATCTCCCATCACATTTACTCTCTCTATATTTTTTGTAGTTGCCTTCTCTTTCAGAGGGAAATGAGCAACTCTTCACACATTGTTTTTTCCTCTTCCCAACATGAATCAATGCATAGCTCAATCTGAATTGGGATTGGAAAGGGAATTTTATGTGTACGGGTGTGTTACAGCATCAATGCTCCATAGCAGCTGCATCATGACCACTTTGGTCTCCTGTAGGATGGAAGCTTCTGCGGGGTCATTCCCTAGTACATTCAGGAGTTATTGCTATCAGTGTCATAGAGAGGTTTGTAATGACGTGACTGAGGATATTTAGAAGGAACAGAGAGAAAACCTGAATTGCCTGGTGCTTGTAGAACTAGTTCTTGGGACTCATACTTGTAGCTGGTTTTGGTTTTAGAGCAGAAAAAGTGTTCCAAACAGTTTTGAAAACGTGATGGGCTTCTGTACTTTCAGGGAGAAAAATCAGAAAATCATGTAACATATGACTGCTGATAACTGCATGAGGAACAAATGCTTTCCATCCAAAACCACGCTGTACCATCAATGTTTCGACAGCTCCTATTTAGATGTTAAAAAGAAAGCATTTTGTATTACAATTTCTGTCTTGGGATCTGTTCAGGGATGTAGCAAAAAGCAAGCAGGACCATATGGGTGCTTCTCCTTCCTTGTTTCCTTTTACTTTGAGTTCTTGAAAGGTCATTAAACAGAGAAATAAAAAAAAGCCACTGAAGTGTGGTTTTGTTCACTTTATCTTCTGAACATTAAACATTGTTTCAGATTTCTTACGGTACATAAAATGTTTTGCCTTGCTGTATCATGTATACACAACTTCAAAAAGTAAATGAGACAGCTCAGGAAACATAATGGATGTGTAATAACAGCTCTTTAGATCTCCCGTTTTTAGCATAGCATCTTTTTGTTTCTAAAGGTGCTTTTAACATGATATCTAAAGCTATTGATGAAGTCATTTAATTTTGCATGGTGATAGGTCTTTTTATTTTTTGTAATTAGCCCATACTTTCTATCTTGCTGTAGCATCTGAGCCCCCCTGAAAGGTTGTGTAGTCTTCATCAACCCTTTTTGTTTTCTTTCCGGATGGCGTTCACTCTAATGCAGTACATCCCAGCTCCCTCCGGCATCCTCTGCAAAACCATTTTGAAATCGTTGCATTGGAACAGAGTTCAGTTCTTTTTCTTGGGTGTTTTTAACATAAAGGAGTTTTCCTGTTTGCTCTAAATTCCTTCATCACATGAATTGCAGCTGATGGGTTTTAACCACTTTTGCTTCACATCCTGTTACTGTGGGCCACAGTGGTGCTGTGTAAGGGCTCTCAGAGGGCATGCAGTATGCCAGGGGCAGGCACATAGGTAGAGAATGGGCTTGCCCTATCTGCCTGGAGCTTTAGGCAGAACTGAATTGCTAAATCATAATTTAGTCTATTTGAGACATCTCTAGTTCATCCAGCTATGACCTATTTTGATGCAAACTGGTGTGAGACCGCTGGGAACAGCGGCTTCGCTAACGCTGTCTAATCCACCATCATTTGCATATATGCAGTCCAGTGAAGTTAACAGGATTTCCCTGATGTGCTTGCCAGCAGTAGCAATGGCATTGGTTTCCTCTAGTATGTCAAGCAGCTCGCTGTTAATCAGTCACCACTGGGCTTTTCGTGCCAGCTACTCTGCTGATTCTGCTGCTCGAGAATGTGTATGAGAGCAACTGCAGAGGGGAAGGTCTCCAGGTGCCAGGTTGGGTCCTGAAAGCTCCAGAAGTAAAAAGATCAGATTTTAATATTCAGAGCAAAATTTACTCTATATCTTCATAAGGTGTCACAGAGGGAAGTTTGAAGGTATGGCCACTGGGTGAGGAATATCCAGTTGTGTCATCTGTACTCTGTCCTTTGAGGTGCCAAAGCCTCTTTGGAAAGCTGGGGGTTGGTTCCAGACCCAGCAAGGACAGTGCAGTCATGCCATTAGTGAAGGAGGTTTATGAACTTTATCCCTATGGATTAATGACCCTGACTATCCTGTGGCAGCTCTTTGTGCACAAAACTCCTTGGTGTGTGACCTTGGCATTGCACCCACTGAAATTGCATGCAGGGGCCAGAGGAGGTGGCTGTGGTGAGACCCTGCTCGAGTGACCTGGAAGCATCAAGAAGCTTGGGAGCAAAGGTACAGTGAAGAGCTTGATAAATAAGATGATGTGAAACCAAATCACTGCATAGAGATGAATCAAAATTATAAAATCAATAGGTATTGATCTGTATATATCACACAAATAACTGTGCCTGAAGAGGTGCCGAGATTTAACACGCTGATTATACAGCAGCCAGTAGGAATAACTTGAGAGCTGGAGAGCTCATTTTAGTTACACTTTAGTTGTAACTAAAATTGTAGCAACTTTAGTTACATTTTGGTTGTTCAGTGCTATAGCTGAAGCTGACAATAGTTGAAGTTTCCTTTAATTGTTTTCCTGCTTGAGATTTTTGGTAACAAGTATATTTAATCAACAAACCAAAACCAAAGAAGAGATTTTTAGCTTACAAAATACTCCTGAGACATCCAAACCTGGAGCCCAAACACTACAAATTCTTCTAAAAATATACACCTTTCATTTTAACTTCCATTTGCTTTTACTATTCAAGGCAAGATCCCTGCACTTTCACATGTGTCTGCTGGTCACTTGGCTACTGACAGGAATTGCAGTGGATCACTTGGAACAACATAATCTGTAGTTACCAAACCCTTCATGTGGCTAGTTTAGGACAACAAAGCCTTTGCTGCATCCCATTCATATATAACCTGTTTATATCTTGTTCTTTTCATGTTCCCTAAACTGATGGAGCTGTACTGTATCAAAAGCAAAAAGGATTCACTAGAGCTTTGCGGTTTTTGGTCAATCTTTGCATCTGTCATTGATCTTTCTTCTCATCAGTAGATGTGTTAATGGAGGAAGGATGCACTTAACTCTCAGCGTGGCAAGTAACTGTCACTGTTTTGTTCAAGATTATCATGGTTTTGTTTTGTTCCCACATGTTGCCTCCTAAACTCAGAGTAAATACAAACCTAATAGATATGTGAAAAGGCTTCAGAACAGTTATTTGTCATACACAGGCAAGCCGAGTACAAAACTACAACAGAACTATTTCCCATCATTCATGGATTGATAATGTTCACTTTCCTTTGCTGGATTACATTTTCTGAGTAGATTTCTGGGCATTTAAATGATATTTTGGAAAGAAATCCTCATATTTTATAAATTATTCAAACCATTTCAGTTTCTTTCTGTAGAAATATTTCCTCGTCTACAACAACCTCAATCTAAACTTACTGGTTTCAGTTTGAGACAAAATTCACGAATTAACTTAGAGAATTAAAAGTACTTCTGGAGTGCTAATGAACACTCAAAGCTCCTACTTTCATCTTTAAAAGCATTGTTAAATATACCACAAACACTAGGGAAAATTCTGGTCATTCATACTGTGACATATATTTGTATTTTATCACCCAAGCTGACAGATTTCCTTCATGTAATACATGGCTGGTTTGGGCTTCTGTTCACAGTGTGTCTGGCAGGAGACCTTCTTCCTTCAGTTTATTTCTGGAGGTGTCATAAACATTACATTAAAGTGACAGTATGTACAAATATCTGGCATATCTTGCCCTTCCTCCAGGTTCTCAGAGGCACTGTGCTTTGGTTTCACAGAATCATAGAACAGTTTGCATTGGAAGGGACCTCAAAGATCATTTCATTCCACTCCCCCTGCCATGGGCAGGGACACCTTCCACTAGCCAGATTTGCTCCAAGCCCCATCCACTTTGGCCTTGAACATTTCCAGGGATAAGGAAGCCACAATCTCTCAGGGCAACCTCACTACCCTCACAGGGAAAAACATTTTCCTAATATCTAACAGGAATCCACTCCACTTCAGTTTGATGCCCTTATCCCTTGTCCTACTTTATTTGATCCAGATCTTGTCCAGGGCTTCATTCCTGATGTGCTTCAGCACACCAAGCGCCAGCATCGTGCCCCAGACACTTGGTCCTGGAGCTGAAGGAAGTGGAGGCATTTAGGACTGGCTTTCATTTGGACAATGGAGCAGCTCCTCCATCTACAGCCCTGGGGCAGCTCAGGTCTGGACTGAATGTCCTGTCTAATTCTGAGACTATACAGTAAGTTTGTATGGAGATTGTGCTCGATCAATAGTTCTGGCCACCAGTTTAGCTCTAAGGGTCTTGTGTCAGTGCTGTCGTCAGCATGTTGAGCTGCTGCTGCTTCCCTGGTGCACATGTGACTACCTTCCCAGTCTCTTCCCCTCTCTGCCTGGTGGGATTCGTGATCCAGCTCATGTTCTGCACTTGCATGATTGCTGGGGGATTCATAGCAACAGACTTGACATCATGAATTCCGTTCCACATTTCACCCACAAAAGTCAAAGGCAGAGTTTTATGTATCCTCCCCAAAATTGCTCCTACAGGAGGATCTTTCATTCATGGTACCAATCAGCACAATGTGCTTATGCTTAAAGATCTGTTCCAAAGCATCAACTGTTCATTTCCAAAGCTAAAATATTTTCCTAGCTAAAAAAAGGGTGATAAAGTACAATTTCTGCTACAGATGAGCTACATTAAAGCATGCAGAGCTGTTTTAACTGGCAGAGACCAAGCAGACTCCCTCTCTATATCCATGAGAAGCTGTGAATGCCAGCGGGCAGATAGGAGTTTCTGTTCATTGTAGTGAAAGGAAAGAAGCAAATCTCAACTTTTTGGTGAATGAAAGTTATGGGAAAATATTACATGAGGTTCCTTCCCAGCCCACCACTGATTTTCTCCATGAGCAAATCTCCATATTCCATCTGTCAAAACAAAATGATAATCTTCCCATCTGTCACACTTCTCATCCTGTCCATGCCAACTGGAAGTTTTCAGGGCAGAGACTCCTGTTGATGTTTTCTTTTTCTGCCCATGAAGGATTCCAGTTTCAACTGGGATCTGTAGGTGCTGCTGTAATACCCATAATTCTGCTGGTGGCAAATTTAGCCCAACATCTGAGGCTTACATAAATGATATGGAAAAATGGTTATAAAACAGCCTTCATCCTCCTTCAGATTCTGCAGGTCATTTTGCATCTGCAAAACCCAGTTCATGGATTGATGTGCATCTTATACATTGCATCTTGGGAATGTTTTCTCCATGAAAATCTACAGCATGATTTGTGGATAGAAAAAGCCACAGGAAAAAAAATATGCCTGAAGCTGTACCACTTACCTCTCTCCTCCTTGCACCCATGCCCAAGTGCTTCCTCCCCCTCTTTTGTTTTATCAGTATGGTGCTAAATTACAAAGTTTGAAATTTCTTCAGCAAATAAGAGATGCATGAGAGAACACAAGTGCCCTGAGGGATTTGAGTCTTAGGGGAAAAAGCCCTTAATTTCTAAGTTTATAGGTAGCAGCACTTTCTTGAAATTGGAAAATGTTCAGCTCATTTATGAAAGAAATCTGCCACACAGACATGCTGATGTTCAGAGCTAACCCATGGTGATCAATGGGTTATAGGACAGCTTCATTGTGATACCTGAATCAAATATATTCTACCCCCTGCTCCCCTAGAGATTTTTTCCAATGAGCAGAATCTCCTTGTTGTGCAAAATCTCTTTAGTGAAAGCCAGGTAGCTCTTGGAGTAGGATTTTTTTCACAATTAATCAGGCACCTTTACCCATGTGTGACTAATTTATGTGGAGCAGCACTTGCAGTGCACACACAGGGCTAGTTAAGCATTTACTGCTTAGGACACTGCTCTGCACACTCAGGGTAGGTGCTCACCGAGAGCTCTGCCCGACAGTGGTGGGGAGCCTGACCCACTCACACAGCACCTATGGTCCAAACATTTTATGACTTAATCCCAGGGAAATTGCCCAAACACAGGATAAGGATCAACCTTGCATGTTTCTCCACCAACTGAATAAATTAGCATTCCTGAATTTCAGACCTCAGATTTATCTGCCAAGCATGTTGATGGAGATTTTCACCTATTTACAGCTTCAAAACAAATCTGTAACAGAGAATTCTTCCTCTCCTACCCACTTGTACATGATATCCAACACTACTGTCAGGACTTGGCAGGGCAGCAATGTTTCTGAGGCAGTGTGGATTCTCAGCCTGCCTTTAGCAGCATATCTCTTCGCTCATAGGCATGTGCCTTGCAATAGGAGGAGGATTAATCATCGCTATTAGAGCTTTTGCTTTCCTCTGCAAGCTTCTTTTCCCAGGGATGATGAGTTAATTCATCTGGAACAATGTTAGTTCATCAAGTTTTGTGGTTTATCTGAAAATCGAATTGCAGTAATTTCACATGCCAGCTGACTTAATGCCCATTTAGTTCAGGTTTTAGACAACTCTGGTCGATGATCACAATGGGTTTCATACAAAATGTTGATGGGATGAAACTGTAACCGATGCTTTCAGGCAAGTTTTTCTTCCCCACGGAGGGAGCTGGTTATGCATTTGGCTGCCTGCACGTGTGTTTCTGCATGTAGGGTGTGCATCTGCCTCTCCTGGACCTCTGCTACAACCATCCACACATGTACATTTAAAACAGCAAATGCAAACCTGAAAATTTTAAAATGAGTGTTTGACTTTTTATTGGGTGATAAATTGCTTCTTACTCTTATAAAGTCTGCAGGTGTTTATGTCCACCCTTGTATGCCTAGTTAAAACTTTGGCTACAATAGGAATGCTTTGAAAATAGCCAGTCACTCCTAAAATTGATTATTAAAATAGAATTACCTGTTAGGCATCACATTAATTGCTGTAGCTTAAAGTCCTCTTGCTTAACCCTTCCCATCCCTTTTGGCCTGGCATTTTCCCTGCTTTGGTATTTTCTTTCTCATGCTTTTGGTTTGCAAATCCTGTTGTCAGACTTTGGATAGTGCCAACTCGAATGTCACCCCAGGGCTTGCTGCCACATACCCTTCCTGTGAGGCTCTTCCTGATGCCACGAGGATCTGTGGAAGTGGAAAAGGTCTTCCAAAGCAGCCTCCCCAGGCTATTTGGCAAATGAGAAAGCTTGAAAATTAAAAAAATTGAGAGAAGTGAACAGCTGATGGATCTTTCTTGGAGATCCAAGAGAGTTTATGTATGTATGTACAGAAGTCTGCAAAATTTATGCTTTTTAACTTGGGGGTCGGACTAGATGATCTCTAAAGGTCCCTTCCAACCCCTACCATACCGTTCTATGATTTTCCACCTGTATGACGCCTTCTGAGGGTGTTTTTTAGAGTTCTTCCATATTTAGAGCAGCTTCTGCAAAAAGTTGTGTTTCTAAGTAGAGAAGTAACGGCAACATTAGGCAGGAGCCTCAGGGCACTGCGCCTACAGCTCCCACTGCTCAATCTCCAGATGAGCAGACTGTGCGAACAGGAGTGGGGACAATCCTGATACAGATTTATTCAGTTGTATGTCATCAAGGCTGAGTGAGAGAAGTAGAAAGAAAAATAAAAATCAGACTTTTTTTTTCAGTCATGTTGGTAGGTTTTGAAGGGAAATGCTCAAGGTCTTTTACTCTTTGGGTGGTTAAGAGAGAAAAGAGCCCATCCAGGCTGCCCAGCACAGTGTTGGAGATGCAGATGGAATAAGGACATTGCCAATGCAGTTTCCTAGATTCTCTAGAATTTTGGCTTGCTTTCAAAACCTGAGAAAGGTGAAGCACAGGAAAACACACAGCTTCTGGGTGGAAAGGAGGCCAACACTCACATCCATCAGCCACTGCCTTAAATTGCCCTGTCTCTAGTAGATGTTAAAATGAGCTAGCTAACACGGGTTTTTCCTCCGACTTTTATAACCTTGAGCGTGAGAAGGGCCCAGGCTGGAGGCTTCCAGACTCTTCTGTAATGGAAGTAATGAACACTATGAAGGAAAACAGTAACAGTCTTCAGCATCGAGTGCCAGAACACGCGCCTTGGCAGGGAAAACCTAAGGGGAAGACTTAGAGGAGGAAAGCAAGGAGATTTCTCCCGTGGAACTCCTTTTCTGTTGCCTGTGCAAGGAGCACAGGGTGGACAAGCAGCACTGTGTTGCCTGGCATTGTGTTTTGGGGTTGGTTGTGAGGGCTGTGGTTTGTTTGCAGTAAGGTGTTACAACATCTCTTCCTGCCACAAGGAAAGGCAGTTCCTACAGGGTTTCCAAACCTTCCTCTCCAAAGCGGGAACAAATTCACCCAAGCAGCTGAATGGTAGTCACTGACCCATTTTTACATCTCCCTTCTTGATGGAGAAGATAAATCTGCTGCCATTTCCCTTCTCCTGCTATGCAGTAACACCCGAGATCCAAAAAGCTTCAGGCTTTTCCCTGCTTGGCAACTTTCCCTTCATCAATCAGCTGTGATGGTACCCACGACCTCAGGGACACCCTCACCATCGGGATGCGATGGACCTGCTGGCACAGAGGGTGCCTGGACATGGCAATGCCCACGCGGTGCTTGGCACAGCACCTGGCTTGCAGGCGTGAGAGCTGAGCAGGATGGGAGGCAGCGGGGCTGCTGGGGCCCCACTCACTTCCAGGGTAATGGGAGATGAGAACGTAGAGTTAAGTTATCAAGCTCAGATCAGGATAAGAAGGAATGTGATATTTTAGAGCAGAGATTTTAATATGAGAGAAAAAGTGAAGACTTTCTGCTTATATGTTTAGCTTCTGACAGCTATGGCATCGTGGCTGATCCCAGATGGTGAGAGGGGGTGCAACTGGGCAGCAGCATCTGTGGGAGCGTGGGGATGGCTTCACACATACCTGGGCCCTTCCAGCACCAGGGCACCCCTCACTTGCCATGCATCTGCTCTGCACATTCACCCTACAGATTTATTTCTCCCAGCAAGAAAGCACCGTGTGGGGGAGTGGTCGTGTAGCAGTGGGAGAGCAGGACCTAAACACACCCTACCTCTGTGCACAGCTGGGGCTGCGTGTGCTTTGCAGCTCCCGCAGCACAGCCCCAGCCCCACAGGAGTCGCAGAGGTCCTTCAACTGTTTTATTGCCTGCACATGCACCACTCTAATTTTTTTGCAAGGATGTGGGGTTGTTTATTTTTTTTCCCTGAAGGCAGTCGGTATTTTCAGCAGGAGGTGTGTGTCTCCTCTGCACACTCCTCATTTCAGACTGGTAAATGCCCCTCGATACCTGGCTATGGAGGAGGATAGTCTAGCTGACTGTCTCCACCACGGCTGGAGGTTTGGGGCTTTGCACCCTGCAGATGCTGAAAGGGACCCCCCACTGCTGTCAGGGTGAGCCCAAGGGGTTCCCCAGAGCCCTGCATTGCCCTGGGGAAGGTGGTGCTGGGCACAGCAGAGAGCTGATCTCCCTGTGTCTCGCAGCCATGCCAGGGGGAGGAAACCCACCCTCCAGCAGTGCCGGCAAAGCCAGTCTGACCCGAGCAAATGAAAATAATCAAAAGTAATTAGAAGCGTGCTGGACTGCTCCTCGGAGATCTGTGTGAGAGAATAAACATGCCGGAGCCCTCCGAGCCACTGCAAAGGCCCATGTCTGAGCTGTTAGGTGCCCTGACCTTGTCCACATAAAGACGTGATTTATGAAGTGCAGGGCACAGCAGCAGGGCTTCTGTCTTCTCCAGAAGAACCAAATTACTGAGGTGGAGATTAACATGCTTTCAGTTGGGCCCATTTCCAGACCAAGGGAAATTTTTTATTTACATTTTTTTACCTTTAATTTCCTCCTCCTCTCCCTTACTCCAAAAAACTGCCTTCTGGCCTGGAGGGACAAACCCAGCAGCATGTGAGGGCAGCAGGGGCAGCCGGGCTGAGGCAGCAGCGCGGGGGGCCAGGGCAGCACCACGATGCCCACCACGGCCGCTTCCTAGCGCGAGTGCTGGGGCACTGCAAGAGGTCTGGCTCTTCCCTTGAAATCAGCAGCAACACTTGTGCTTTTGCTTGATTTGAATCTCTTTTCTAAGGGTGTTATCCGTAACGTGGGGTGGAAGGAATCAACGTGCAGAAATGTGTGTCGCCTTTCCTGCTCGTCGCCGCTTTCCCGGAGCTGCCCCCACAGTGTTTGGAGATGTTGGAGGGCTGTTGTTGTGTTCTGCTTGTTTGTTTTGGTTTGCTTTTTTCCTTTCTCCCTCCCTGCTCGACACACTCACCTGGTATTTGAAACACTCACCGCGGTGTTAGTCAGGATGCTCGATGTTTAGTTTAGTCACCTTGAGAAATATAACATTAAACTCCACTTAGAAATGCGGTTATGGAGTGGCTTGCTCTATAAACCTAAGGAGAATATTAAGCCTAACGTGCACATTTATGGTGTTTTCCAAACTCGCCAGCGACTTGTCTGATTTTTCACCATTGTCCTCCGCAGCGTTTGTCCACAGGAAGCCCATTAAAAGTGGACAGTGCAGTTATTTCATCTGGCTTTGGCTGAGCTGCTTTGCTTTGCTTTAATGATGTGCTGGAATGCACGATGCCCATAGGGTCTCCATTATGAGAACTTTTACTTCTGGGACGACCATGAAGTTAAAGGCTTAAAAGAGGCATCAGTTTACAGCCTGGTGGGAATTACTAGCAGACTCGAGCACTAACTCCTTACTGCCTCCACTAATATAGCGACTTCTCTTAAATAAACAATTGCAAAAGGGACCCTGTGGAAATACTTAGGCCTCTTGAAGCGCCTACCAAACCGTCCGAAGGGAGAGAAAAGAGCCCACAGATTCTTGTTTGAAGGGTGAAAAATATATATATATATATGCGTGCTCATCTGCAGCCTCCCCTTTAGTGACAGGCGGTGAGCGGAGGCTCAGCCCCCCGCGCTGCCCAGCATCGCGGGCATCTTGCCTTCGTCTCTCTCCTCCTCGGCTGGAGTAGATCCGAGCCCTCGGTGGCTCTGTGCGAACGGGAATTACCCAGCGCGGGGTTCCCGGTGCCGCAGCCGCCCCCCCCCCTCCCCATCCCCGTCCGTGTCCCGGTGCGTGTCCCGGCGGCGAGCGCCACCTAGCGGCGGCGGGCGGCGCAGCGCGGCGGCGGGGCCCCGGTGCGGGTCGGTCCCGTTCCGCCGGTACCGAGCGGCCCTTTTGTTTATCCACCGGCGTTTCCTCCTTTTGTGGCGAAGCTGGAGGGGGAGAGCATGAGTGCATGTGTGTGTGTGGGGGGGATGTAGGAGGGGGCTCCGGCTGCTATCGGGGCTTCTGCTCAGGCCTATGGGCTGGAGCAATCAGTTTCCCAGATTACTTGTATTTAATACACAATGCATCATAAAACAAATCCCTCATCCTGACAGGAAGAAAATAGAACAGCTCATAGCTCGAGCCGCTCCAATTTATGGCTAAATTAAAACAAAACAAAAAAAAAAAAAAGCAAGAAAAAAAAAAAAGAAGCAACGAAGAAAAGAAAAGAGAGAAAAGAAAAGAGAAAGAGAGGGGGGAAAAGGGAAAGAAAAAAAAAAGAGAAAAAAAAAAGCCGAGCCCCAACAATGGGCAGCGGAGGGAGGGCAGGAAATCAATGGCCCGGCAAAGCGGGCGGGCGGCGCGGTTCTCAGGCCCGGCTGCGATGGGAATCTCCCACCGGGTTTTTTGAGGTTATTGACAAAGGGGTTTGTTTTGTTTTATTTTTTTTTATTATTTTTTTTTTTCCTGTCTTGCCTCTCACCCCTCCGTGCGGGGTTGCTGTTTGTTGTTTTCCTTTTCTTTTTGGTGTTTTTTTTGTTTTTGTTTTTGTTGTTTACTCCCCTTCTCTCTCCCCTCCCCTCCTCGAACAATGGCTATTATCTGAAATAACAGTTCAATGTCACAGATAACAGGCCGCTGAGACGAATTAATCATCATCTCTTGTCACCCGGCTTCTCGCCCTCCCCCTGCCCTCCTTCCCTGGCCCCCTCCCCGGCCCCCCGGGAAAGAAAAATTGACTTTTAGTCTGAGAAATATATCTGCGCTTCAAAAAAAAAAAAAAAAAGAAAAAACACCACCAGAAAAGAGAAGAAGGAGAAAGTGGGTGGCACTTCTGGATGGTGCAATAAAAGAAACTGTTCGGCCTTTTTTTTTTTTCTTTCCTCCCCTTTTTTTCCTGCTCTCTTGGCCGAAACTCACTTACAGGCGCGTATCTTGCCGTAGTTGGCCCAGACGGTGCCAAACTTTGCGGCTCGGAGCCACGGTGGGATTCCGTTTCGGTGGAGCCGGCGGGGAGCGCGGCTGCCCGGCGGGTGGGAGCGGGCTCGGCAGCCGCTGCTGCCCCTGCTGCCGGGCAGAGCCCAGCCTCCCGCCGGCTCCATTCACGGGATTCGTTACCGAATAAATAAAGAAAAATAAATAGCGTTAAATATCGTTTAGGAAGCGCCCGGCAAAAAGGAACGGTAGTTCCGCGGCACCGACTCGTCGGGAAATCGGCTGGGTAGGGGGAGGGAAGGAAAGTTGTATTTGATTAAAAATTGTTATTAATAGGCACCGTGACGGCGGCGGCCGGAGTAACTCGGGCAGCGAGCCGGGAGAGCTGGCTCCCGGACCGCCGGGAGGAGCCGTCGGGGGAGCGCGGCACGGGTCCCCGTCCTCCGCGGGGCCACCGCCACGGCGCTCCCGGGGGCGAGCGAGAGGCTGCGGCGGATAAATAGGGGCGAGCGGCGAGGGCTCGTGGCACGGAGCATCGCCGCGGCAGCCCCCGCCGGCCCCGGGAGGGCGATGAGGAGGCCGGAGGAGAGGGGGCAGGGGGTTGCCGGTGTGCCCCCGCGGCGGGGCCGCTCCTCCTCGACCTGGCGCTGACCCCCGGGCCTCGAGGCCGCTGTCGCTTTAAGCGCGCCGGGAGCGCCGCCGCCGCCCGGGACGGGGAAAGGGGGGGGGCCCGGGAGCGGGGCTGCCCCGCTTTAAAGAGACAGTGCCCGAAAGGGGAGCG